>JAODVN010036837.1:0-10703 GCA_025434125.1 Chologaster cornuta
TTCCATGTACGCGCGATTATGGAAAGTGCTTTCCATGTACGTGCATGGAAGGACAGGGAGTTACCCAAACAGAGCCATACCTCTAAATATAAATAACCTGATGTTCAAATACTTATTTTGACTATAGGGTCCTGAACTGCTGTTTCCGTGTTTCTCATATCGGGGCACATAGAGTAGCAGCCTACTTTGTTTATTGATTCATTCATTTTGCATGTTGTTGCATGTTTGCATTCAATACACATTTTTTAATCTTTTTTGTCTTCAATGGTTATACAGTATTGAAAACATGGTAGTCTAGTGAAGAACGGGTACTTGCATGTAGAACCTGCTAATGCTATTGCTAATGCTTGGTATGTTACTGTCAGTGACATAACATGAACTATGCTAACATGAGCGTGCGTACGTGAAAACCTGTATGAGTCAGTACTCTGTGACTGATGACTATGGACCTTGCAGGGTTTGCCTGATCAGTTTTTTTTTTTTTTGCCCAACCTCTATCTCCTGCTGTTCATGCTTGCTTCTGACCAAGTTTAGTTGAAGTCAACAAGCGTTGGGGCGCAGTCAGAGGGAGAACTGAAGGCTCTGCCTTTCTTTGTACAGCTTTGTTTTCTGTTTATGTAGTTTTTCCTATATTAAATGATTTAGCTTTTAGATATATTTCTTGTTATAAATACAAACACTTAATGTTAGACAAACACCCATTTCCATTAACAGTAGATTTCCATCTCTTAGCTGAAGTGTAGCTGAGAACCTATGACCTTTTTCTGTCTGTTTCTGGACAGCCAGATTGCTTCAGTCCCTGTAATGTTTCTTTGCAGTGTGTCCTGCCTGGACCGCCAATAGCATCTGACTTCCTGTTGGGCCGAGACATTTCCTGTGCGATGGGAGGGATGCTTGCCAGTTCAGCTGGGACAGGTCACAGAAATATGTCGGCACTGTTGTTTTTCACAGAAATCACAAAGATGCAGCAATGCAGAAGTTCTTCAATTTATGAAGACTGTTGCCATTGTTGTTTTTAAGTGTGCTTCTTTGGGTTTATGTTGTTTCAGACAGCTGCCCATTGCGGATGCCTTCTGGCTTTCTCTCTGCACTTTAATCTTAGCGATGTGTATCAGATTTATAGCATATTGTTTCATGGTGGTGGATATATTTAGTTGTACACTCATGAGATGGAAACATTCAGGCGGGTGATTGTTATGGTTGGAAATCAAGTAATATGCTTTCAGGCACTGTCAGTTAAGCTGCTTGTTATTTGTGCAACTCCCTGTCATGTTTGCTCTAAGGATTACATAATTTGTCACATGAACATGTAACGCGTCGTCAATGTGATATGTCACACATGGACTACATAAATGACTGGTATTTAATCTTTATCATCCTTCATCCTGACATTATTCCAACACTGTACCTGTGTCCACATTAGTACACATATACAGTATACAGCTTAGGAGTTTATCCCTGCCAGGTCAAATACACAAAGGGAAAAATAGTTGTTGATATTGATAATGCAAAGTGTGTGTGTGTGTGTGTGTGTGTGTGTGTGTGGGCCTTACTGCTATCTCTGTTGTCATCTTGTGAAATATGAGGATGTGATCTACTGTACAATGTGCTGAACAGGACAAGATACATATTCTCTGTAGGCCTAATCAAAACCACACGGGCCATCTGAAGGTCAGACTTCCCAAACAAATGACTTTCTAACTTCCTCAAAGTATTAACAAATGTGCCAAAAATTTGGCAATAGCTTACATTTGAGATCCTTAATCTTATGACAATCATTTTTCTTAAATAATAAATACAAATAACATTTAAAAAAAACACATCTTCCCTCTATTTACTGAGGTCCCCATTGTTTCCCCTGGCAACCCCCAAGATGGTCGTGTCCTCCGCTTTGAAAACCAAGGATCCTTGGATACAGTGGCAGCATAAATGGAGACATTGAGCTGCTCTGTGTGCCTGTAGGGTTGTGAGGCTGTAGTGTCCAGAACAAACAGGTGTTGTCTCTCTGTTGCTTGGACCAGTCCCCAGAAGCCAGTATCTATTTGATCTAGTCTTTAACTTCTTTATTATGCTACCAAAGCATGGCCTGCAAACTGTGTGGGAGACGGTGTCATGTGTGTTCGATACACAGTAAGGCTGACCCGGTGAGGTGGCCAATGAATAAAACTCGTTCGCTGTCTGGCTCGCTTGACAGTTTTATTTTTCCATGTACACACGTCATGTCAAGTTCATTTTTAGAACCCTCCATCACACAGGCCCACGTTTCACACGGAAACAAATGATACTTTCACCTGCTCGGCACATTAAGTTAAGTCATGGATGGGTTAGCGCTGTTTTTGTGATGTTTACAAAAATGACTGTGTAAATTGCTGTCGTTTTGTGTTACGCCTGATCTTCATTGGGCTGTTTTCTTCATCCTGCCCAACCTACATGTTGTCACTCTAATGCCGCTCCCCCCCTTGTGTGTCCGCAGGGAGTCCGTCACGTGCGTTGTCCACCATGTCCCTGGCAGGGCGTCCGCCCAGACGAGTGGCCTCCCGGGGCATCACTAGAAGCCAGAGCTTCGCTGGCGTCAACAGCTACGACAAACGGTACAGGAATACTGTATTTATGGCAGCGTTTCCCATCCTTGGTCCTGGGGGACCCATTGGCAAGTTTTATGTCTAGTCCGCACATGTGTGTCGTCGTAGTAGTCATTTTCTTCTTCTTCTTCTACCTTTTGGCCTTCCATCCACACGCAGCAAACTGAAGATCACAGAAGACGGATGTCTTCCAGGAGTTTCCACAAGTGTTTTTCAGTATTCACGTGTAGACAGTGCATGTGGGTGGAGAGATATGTTTATAAAAACGGAGGAGGGGGAAACCCCATTTTCAAATGTGTGGACTAGGTCTGCTCCAACACACCTCATTTCAAATGCATGGCTCGTTATCAATCTTTGCAGAAGCCTGTTGACAAGCCGTTCATTTGAGTCAGGTATGTTGGAGCAGAGAGACATCTATAACATGCAGGGCAGGGGTCTCAAGGACCAGGATTGGGAAATGCTGGTATACGGTACATGTATGGGAATTACAGTGTCATTGTGTGTGAGATGTATGGTTCTCTGGATGTAACCTGGATTTTATTGAGACAATAAGATTGTGTTGAATGTTTTGTTAAACCTACCACCCAACTCAGCTAAATGTTAAATCATAACTTTAATTTGATATGGTATAAATGTATATTCACCTTTTGTATCTTATGTGAAGAAGGCTGTTTGTTTCGTGTGCAGTGCACATAGTTGTCTATTGAATCATTTTCACTCACCAGTGAGTTAATTCATACACTGTGTACACATGATAAACAACTTAATTGAGTGTTTTTGTGAAGTAGTTCTGGACAAACACATGTAGAATGGAGGGAAAGGCCATAAGAGGGTAATGGTTTAAACTGTAAACTGTTGCGTGAAAGGTTACTCATTCACTAGACAGACCTACAGCGCTGGTCTGAACAGCAGTTATGTGGCCAACACACACAATTGTGTTAAGGTTGCTGTAGTCCTGCAACCTTCAAAACACAATTATCCTTAAAAATTCATAAAATTTAAGTTTTTCCATGCTTGTTCATTGTGAGTGACATAGCCAGCAGTATCGACATTGGTCATTGACAATAATAAAACCATATGAAGTGCTGCTCAGAAATGTCCAGCTATAAATGCACACAATACATTGGCATACATGCATATATATGGAGCACGATTTATATCAGCATATTGGCCTTGATGTGTAATGGCAATCTGGTGTGTGTGTGTGTGCCTGCGAGACGGTACATATTATCCTATTATGTTTATATGAGGTGACGGGGGATGGATGTCATGACGATGTCTGTTCTTCAGGAACCTGTCAGTGTTCAGCACTCAAGGCCTGACTAGGAAGACAAGCAGGGCTAGCAGGATATTCACAATGTCTGGCAAGAACAACTGCCCTCCAAAAACACCACAGCCAGAGCGTCTGGATGAGGTTTATGAAGCACTGAAGAAAGGCTTGCAGTAAGTGCACACATGCACACACACACACAATAGCAGGTAACCAGTAATCATAATAACATGTATGTGTCCTACCAGTTAATTCTCCATGCAATGGGCTCATGTAATTGTATGTCATTTATGGACAGCCCTGTGCGTCTGCATTAAAACCTTAGCCCCTAGTCTTTAGCCTGCAATTTAGGCGTTATTTTCCACAAGCTGTGTTTCTGTGTCAGGTCCTGCCTCCAGGTTCATCAGATAGCATTAGAAGGCCTCAACAAGCGGATGAAGGAGTCAAAGAGAAACTCGCGACTGGTATGTGCGTGTGTGTGTGTGTCTGTGTATAAGAGAGAGAGAATTGAACATTGTGTCTTGTGAAGCTGATTTTACAGTTTATAGTGAGACAATTTTATGTCGGGGATTTACTTTGTAACGTGACATTTAAGACACTTTATTTAATATTCCTACTTTCTATGTTCTTCCAGGGTTTCCTGTATGAGCTGGATAAGGTGAGTTCACAACAAACACTCCACTGGCTGGCCATAGAAATGTCACCCTAGTTTGATAGGCTACAGCAATATGGGTGTTCTGAATGTAAACGCATGACCATGCTTTCTGCTTCTGCCCTTTACAGCAAGTCAAGATCCATGAGAGGTACATGAGACGTCTGGAGTTCCACCTGAGCAAGGTAAGAATAGCACTCCATTAAAGGACGGTAATGCCTGGTGACTTTGAGCTCAAATCAAAACCGCATGGCCCTGCGGTCCTCTGCGGCGGCGCCTTAAGAGCGATACCGTTTTGATTTGAACTCCAAGTTAACAAGAATGACTGACCCTGCTTTTTAATCATTATTTCACTTTTGGCTGCAAACAGTCGCAAAAAAACAACAATTAGGATTATTTTGCACATTACCTTTTGCAAGTAAACTCATATTTAGTATTTTTGTGCTCACATCCTGGGGTGAACGGGGAAAGTATTGAATGAAATGTCAAGGTGTTTTCACTGTTTATGTGATTAACTGTTTCATTGTAATTGCAAAATCTTTCCAAAGTCAATCTTATTTAAAAAAAATCCAGATTTTAATATTGACCAAAATAATCGTGGTTATGATTGTTTCCCCATAATCGAGCAGCGCTAGTCTTGTGGAGTAAACGACTGCGTGCTAATACGCAGCGATAACCTTGGCTATGACGCAGACACGTTCCATGTTTCTTACACTTCCCCAGAAATATATATGTAGAATGTGGTGTTTCGTGCCGTCTCAGGTTTCATAATACCACTCAACAAACTTCCTGGAGCAGCAGATTTGGAAGTGATTGGTTTTAATAATAATGTGTTTATTTTATAAGGACATCTTTAAAGACATTCATGGACATCTTGCATTACAAAGACAAATATTATACATGTATATTTGACTAAAACAGGAGCAAACATATTACACATACTAGATACAAATAAAAATTGTAAAGCGTAAAGAAGACAATGAATGAGAAATGAGAAAATGTGCATTTTAAAGGACGTGCCCGTAAGTAATTGGGTCTTGCTCCACTCTGGGACACTGTAAATAACAAGACCAAGCTATAACCCATATAACCGCCCCCAGATGGAGGATGTAACTGGGGCATAGAAAGACACCCCCTCCCCCTTCGTCCCCCATGCTAGATGGTTATTTTTCTACTTCTCTTTTCTAACTTCTGTACTCCCAGAGAGCTGTTGCATCGTTTGTCAGCTCACATAGTCTACGGGCCGTTAACTGTGCACAGTGTTTATGTTAACGCTTGTGTGTGTGCGTGTGTGCACGCACGTTAACTATCGGTGGGATCTTTCAGGGCGTGTCCAAAAATCCTTGCAAGGGCCGAACACTGATAATTCGAGTTTGGTAATTGCAGAGGCGTTATACGTATTTGTACCTCGTCTGGGTGTGGACGTGGTCCTTTAATTAAACGAGGCACGACTCTGATTGATTCTAGAGCCACAGTGGCATTAGTATGTCATTAAAGTTTTAAATATAAATGAAATATGAAAGGAGAAACATGAATTTCTTCATGTAGTCAATGTCATTTGTGAAACTCAGCTTTAATTCAATATGCTTAAATGAATAATATACAGTTTTTATTTATTGTAAAGATATGGAGCAAAAGACTATTGGACATTACAGCTGTAAATGACAGTTTATTATTGTTAATTATTGGTTAACAAATTACGTTTTTTAAGAATTGTTTGTATGGTTGTATATTTGTTTGTATACATGCTGTATATGTTGTATAACTTGTATTTTTAAGGATACTTCTTGACCAGGTCTCTCCTGAAAATATATACTTTAATCTCAGTGAGATTGCCTGGTTAAATAAATGTTAAATAAAATATATTGACACATTTCTGTGACGCTAGAAATGATTGTAATCTGCAAAACCAGTCAAATGTTTTGTTGCTTACTTGTCCTGTGATACAGGTGACATTTAAACATAGTCACTTCTTACTCCACCAGAGTGCACAGCAGCAAAGACATTGGCAACACTCCATGTGAGGTTTCTGCCTGGAATACACAGCAACATTCACTGTACAGCTGGGGACTCATATCAGGGTCCCACGCGGATCTTTGAAAAGATTTAAAGTCATAAATTAGATGTTCTAAATTTAAGGTCTACAAATGTCAAGAGTTTCCAAAATAGAAAAAGTATTTTTACTGGACGTGGTATTACATTTAAAGCAGTCTCGACAAATCCTAAAATTAATTGCTTTGTTAATGAGTTTGTTTATTATTGCCGTGGTGACCACACAAACTCTGATGTTGAACTTTAAAACTCTTAACTCCATTATCCCCCTTCTTGTTTATACGCAGAATATTTTGTGTTGTTCTAAATCACTTACTCTAGGGTTACATGTCCAGTCTGTCCACTTTAGCTTCTCTGCCTGTGTAATGAAAGGAACCGCACAATCCTGAGATATCTGCTTTCCCTACATTTCTTGTGGTAGATGCACGAATGCCCATTATATATATTTAAAGTCTTCTCGCCACAAAGTCTTCTGGTGTCTTTCCAAGTCTTGCTTTGGGAAGTTCCAAACATTTCCTCCCTTGCTTCAACAGCTGATTTCCTGAAGCAAGACACATTACTATTGAAAGAGTATTGCTGCAATAGGTCTTCCTTGGTGATAGAAACCAATGGACATTTCATATTCCTAAACTAGTTTATGACTCATCTTGGGGTACCTTTTAGGTATTTGAGTGGTTCTGGAACATAGGTAGAGGAAAAGTTAGACCCACCATCTGATATGGAGGGTCTAACTAACTAACTAAATGTGCTATTGTTAGCTGTATGCTCTTGAAAACAAACTGTGAAATGTAATGAATGTAAAGACAGACACTGTGCGCATGTGCGTGTGTGTGTGTTGTATAAGATTTAGCAAATAACATCATTGTTCACGCTGCTAAAATGGTGGAAGATGGTTGACTCCTAACCGAAAGGTCATGAGTTGGATCCCAAACAAGCCAGATCAACCTCTAAACATCCTTTAGATGCTAGTATGTAGGGGGTAGTAGGAGACAGCAGGGTCTCCTACTACCCCCTACATACTTCTTATTAAAGGTGGAGTCATTGATGGTGGAGGAAAATAATTTGAGCTGAACTATGCACAAAAATTAAGGACATTTGTTGGTCAGTGACCAACACAACCATGTTGGCTGACAAATGCTAGTTGAAGGATGGGATAACATCCCACAGCAGTGTGCTGTTCAATGGTATAAGATGTATTGCCAAGAAGCACTGTTACAACAAATAAATTATCTACCAAACACAAATGTCCTTACTTTTCAAGTTCATATCAATACAAAAACACCTCCTCTTTCAATGCCATATGATGTTCCCTCAGAAACCCCCTCCCCTCCCCACCCCCATCCCTAGTGTTGTGTTGTGCGGTCTGCACCGCTTTGCTTGTGTTCCCATTTGCAGAGCCAGGACTGTGTAGAATAGAAACACTATTTAGTGTAGTGGTTTACAGTCACTGACTTGAGTCATTGACCTTGAGTAATACTGAGTAATAGTAACCGTACAAGTTAATGTATGCCGCTTTGGATAAATACTGCTCCACATGCAGTGAATAGTAGGGCTTTGGTAAGCTTCTGTGTTTGACTGCATTGCAGTTAGCCATTTGCTCTTTGGCAGACGCCATCATTTTCTGAGGTCACTGCAGTACCAGTCATCAAATAGGCCGTAATGCGGTTATAGGGAAGGCAATCTCAGAAGTCCTGCACCAGTACATTGTCACAGTGCAGGGTGCTAAATGCATAACGCTGATATCTAACTGTGGCACAGCACAACGAAGGATCCCTCTGAATGGAATGAGTCACTGGCTGTAGGTTTAGGTTTATGGGCTTGTAGTGAACTGAAACACGAACTCCTACATGTCATGCCTCTCCTTATCCAACATGCAGGATGGTATGAAGACTTGCAGTGTTGTAAGCAGAGGAACCTGGGACCATAAGCACGTTAAATGCAGTTTACATGTGTAATGTACTGATTTGTATTGAATGCTGCGCTTTGTATTTTACTACATTCTATTCATTTGTAATCATGTTCTTTTATATTTGTTTATATTTTAATATTTGTTTATATTTTGTTTTAGGCACCGTTTTACACAGGGTCAGAGCAGTAATGGTGGCAGTATGGGTTTGCTTGTTAATGCCTGCTTGTCGTCGCGTACAGATTGAGGAGCTCTATGAAGCCTACTGTCTACAGAGGAGACTGAGAGATGGGGCAGACAAGATGGTTAAAGCCTTCATTGCCTCCCCTGGCAGCAAGGAGGCCAGAGAGAGTTTATCTGAAGCCAATAAAGGATACAAGGAGTATACTGAGGTAAGCAGGAACGCAGGCTGTGCCAGGTGTATGTATCTCAGGCCTGTGAGAGGAGGGGTTGGCTTGTTGTCCTATAGTTTCTTTGCTTAAATAAGCAACGTTTTGTGCTTTCAGTCGGCTCTTTCTGTTCAAAGTTGGTAAAGCTATTCTGATACATTTAACTGAAGCAGCCCGCTCTTACACGATTAGTGAAACTAGGTAGAATATATAGCCTACTGTATGTAATGCATTTTAGATCAGAATGAGACTGCAAACATTTAAGATTAAATAACATGCCAATGAAAAGGACATATGGTAGCCGACTATAATGCACAAACACCATACATGTTACAAATATGTGGCCATACTTTCTGCTCCTCATTCACTGACCAACACTCGCCCTGCTTCTTAAATGCAGAAAATGTCTTCAAAAGTAGTTGAAGAACATTGCAAACGTTTTCAAGGGAAACTATTTTTAACATTCAGAGAGTTCAGTCCACTGAACATAATCATTATCATTATTTCATTGTAACCAATCATCTTGGAGCACTCATATAGCCATCACGTTGTGTATAAGTGTTTACAAGTTTTAGTGATTAAAACAACAGTGTACAGTTGAATTGTGTTTAAAGTATTGGCCATGCAATTTTCTGGGTAGTGTGCCAGGGCCTTAAGATATTGAAAGATCAGAGCAACGTAACCTGAACCACAACAGGTGCGCTCTCTCTCTCTCTCTCTCTTGCTCTCTTGCTCGCATGCTCTAATTCATTTCTCTACATCATATGTAGCTCTCTTGCCCTCCACTAGCAAAATACAAAGAGACCAGTGTCTATGCAAGATTCACTTATGGCTTTGATATTCGTAAGATTGTAGATTTTTATTCTCCTCGTTTCCTTGTTTCTTAGAACATGTGTGTGTTGGAGAGCGAGATTGAGAACCAGCTGGGAGAGTTTCATATAAAGATGAAAGGTAGGAACGGAGGAAAATAATGAACACGTACATGCCATTGTGTTTCTCAACCCCCCCCATTTCATAGTCTTCTACACACTTCCATCTACTTTGTCATTAGCCCCACGTCCATCTCTCCCTGTTCTCACCGGAGCCTCCCCTCCTCTCTCTGTCTCCTGCTTTGACCTTTTGACCCCTGTTCACTGAGTGTAAGAGAAACGCAAAACATTCCTTGGTGATTTATGGTGGTGATTTGTGTGTGTGTGTGTCTGTCCTACAGGTCTGGCCGGATTCGCTAGGTTGTGTGCTGGGGACCAGTATGAGGTTAGTGCGGTTTGTCTGTCTGTCCATCCCTGTGTGTTTCCCATTATAGAGCCCCTAAAATCCTAAAAGCTGTACCACAGTCAAGCCATTAGATCTCAAATGGAACATAAACAACTCTCCCTATTCGATGCCGTAGGAGGGTTCCTCAGAAAATCCGTCCCACACATTTGAAACACATTGCCAAGGCTGGGATAGTGTTGGTAATCCTGAGGAGTATTTTGCAGAATGTATTTTCTTACAATTGCTGACCCTACATTTTAAATGGGATTAACCCCTATTTATGTCACTAGTGGTTGGGGCTGACCCTCCTCCCTAACCTGACATGCCCGATGGATTGCTTCCTTTCATAAATTTGTTCTTTGATGGAAGAATCGTCAGGTTTTCTATTCATCTCCCAAAAAAGAAAAGCCACACACTAGCTAGGTTTCTGCTTGTCAAATAGAGGTGTGTGTGTGTGCGCGTGTGTGTATGTAAAGGTGGTGAAGGTGCTTTTATTGTCACATACACATTGCGAAATTTGTGCCCTGCATTTAACCCGTCCCTCAAGGAAGCAGTGGGCAGAGTTTGTGTGTGTGTGTGTGTGTGTGTGTGTGTGTGT
>JAODVN010036945.1:0-10700 GCA_025434125.1 Chologaster cornuta
TTATCTTAGTGTTCCCTTAATTATTTTGAGCAGTGTATGTCAAGTATAATAAGAAGTATGAGAAGTGCCCAATACCTCTGCGGCTTGACCTTGTAGGTAGGTCACTCTGGCTAGCAGGCTGAGACAGTGGCAGGCTGCTGGGTGGAGGTCATCACACACCCTGCTGAACAGGTAGGCTGACTCTTTCAGACGCTCATGGGCTTGGTCCAGCAAACCTATCAAACGCATCATGTCAATACAATTGGATGTCCCATAAACACATGTAGTTTACAGATACCAAGCATGCAATAGAACACAAACGGCAATAAGATTTGGTCAGCTCATGTAACCTTTCTGAATGAAGGTCTGTGCAGCATGGAATGCTTTTGAGGCATCAGTGATTGGCATGTGGATGTGCTTGACCACAGGGAAGATGTTGAGGACATCATCTGGACCAATGGGAGATTTACTGTCCAATAGGTAATCTCTCAGCCTCAACTGTCAAACACATGGACATTATGAGTGTGAAGGCAATGTCATATGGAAGTATAAAACACAATTTACACTATATTGCCAAAAGAGACGTCTGTCTTAACATGCATATGCAGGTTAATGACATCCCATTGTTAATCAGTAGGGTTTAATATGGAGTTGGCCCACCCTTGGCAGCTATAACAGCTTAAACTTTTCTGGGAAGGCTGTCCACAAGGTTTAAGAGTGTGTTCATGAAAAATGTTCCACAATTCTAGAAGCGCATTTGTGAATTGTGGAAAATGGTGGTCCTCCAGGTCTTTGGACCTTGCTTTGTGCACTGGTGGTCATGTTGGAACAGGAACGAGACCTCCCCAAACGGTGTCCACAAAAGTGGGAGCATGAAATGTTCCAAAATGTCTTGGTATGCTAAAGCAGTAACAGTTCTTTTCACTGGAACCAAGGGGCCAAGACCAAACCAATGAAAAACAACCCTACACAATAATCCCCCCCCTCCAAACTTTACAAAATACCATTACTATAAGTACTGTTCTCCTGGCAACCGCCAAACCCATTCGTCACTCCAGAGACCACTTCTCCACTGCTCTAGTGTCCAGTGGCAGTGTGCTTTCACCACTGCATTTAACGTTTAGCATTGCACTTAGCTGATTTAATGCTGCAGCTGCTCGACAATGAAAACCCATTCCATGAAGCTCTCTATGCACTGTTCCTGAGCTAATCCGAAGGCTAGACAGTGTTTGGAGATCTGTAGCTTTTGACTGCAAGTTTATGACTTCTGCACCTTGTGTGCCTCAGCACGCTGACCCTGCTCTGTGATTTTATGTGACCTACCACTTTGTGACCGAGTTTCTGTTGTTCACAATTACTTCCACTTAGTTATAATACCACTAAGTTGACTGTGGAATATTTAGTAGTGATGACATTTAATGAATGGCCTTCTTGCACAGGTGGCAACCAATCACAGTACCACGCTTGAATTCAGTGAGCTTCTGAGAGTGACTTGTTCTATCACAAATGTTTGTAGAAGCAGTCTGCATGCCTATGTGCTTGATATTATACACATGTTGCCATGGAAGTGATTGAAACACCGTAATTCAATGATTCGGGGGCTTGTCCAATTACTTTTGGCAATATAGTGTATGCCCGCGCAATATTGCAGTGGATAGAACACCAATAATAATTCAGCAAGAATACCCTGCTTGACATCTGTTACCTGAATGCCAGTCTTCAGGCAGAAGTCTCTCAGCAGAGATAGCCTTTGCAGCCCGTAGGTCTCCACCAGGTGGTTAGCACCAGAGCTGTCGTCGGGGAGACATGGTAAAGTACTGTTATCGTTGTTGTGACTCACTGGGGTTTAAAGAACATTTTAACTGGAGTAGCAGCTTCCTCACCCTAGACAGTCTGTGATGTTGTACGTCTCTGCTGCGTCCTGGCACACCAGGGTCCACAGCTCCGTGGCTGAGAGAGTGCTCCAAGGTGTGCTTTCAGACGGGCCGGGCGCCTTGCCTCGCCGCCTGGACCTCTTCTTGGTCTCCTCCCCAGCAACAGATTGACTGAAGTGTGGAACCAATAGGCAGCAGAGAAAGTGACTGACAGCTGCTGAAAGGCTGGAAACCTCCACGCCCTGAAAACAAAACATGAGCACTGCATATAATGTTGTGAAATTATTACATTTCACAACAGACGCCACAGATCTGTCATTTTTAATGCAGTAATTTTAATGTATGTTGTAAATACTGCACCTGCACGAAATGGTTGAATATTCTCCTTGCCGAACGAACCACAACTTCACTTAAGGCCAATCGCTAATGGAAAGGCAGGAAAGGAGAAAAGAGATTAAACTAAAGTCTTTATCAAACCGTCAAGATGATCTTTAAATGTTTACTCTAAATCTGTTAAAACCAACACACCATTATATGCCTCACGCGCTCCCTGTGTTTTGATTGGCTGATGGCCCTAACCACATGGCCCAGATACCGGAGGTTGATGCCTCTCTGGTGCAGCGCTTCTTTCAGTGAGGCTCCATCCATGGGCGTTTCATTTGACTGCAGGCAGTACTCCACCTTCAGAACAAACAGACGTGACATATGGTGGGCTCGTTACACATGTAGAATAGAGGTGGAAAACAACAGATGGAAGATATATTTACTTACAAAGGCTGGTATCTGTTCTGTGACAATGAAAGATGCAGCTTCTCTCAACAGACGTTCCTGCAGCAGGGTGGCCTCACTGTCACATTTAGGAAAGGAAACTCCTAAACATATAGGAGAACACATTTAGGAAAGGAAACTCCTAAACATATAGGAGAACACATTTACATTCAGGAAAATACACTTTTTAGGGTTCTATGTTCACCTGGAGAGAAGATGTTTGGGTTGAACCGCATCTCAAAGATGATGTCACTAACTGAGCCCACATCCTTACAAGCAGCTCGTACTGCGTTGGCGCCCCGAGAGTCACCTACAAGAATGTCCCGAACAGAACCATGCCATTAACCACAGAGTGTAAACTGGCAACAATCTCAGCCACCATTACATACCCGGAGCTGTGGGCAGGCCTTAGGGGGCCGGGCCTACCCACAAAACTCCTGTGTCACCCCAAGTGTTTGCAAAATAAATAAATGTAAAGGAGATTTTCTGTCCCCCTTCGGGAATCACACCCAGATCTCCCACGCAGAGAGCAAACGCTCTCCAAGGTAGGCCAAAGACTCACAAACCCTAATCTCTGTGCCAGAGCAGCCTATGAGGTGTCGGAGAGTGGGGATTAACACCGCACAACTACCTGCTTCTACTGTTACATTGCTGTTATATCATATTCATTGTTTAAACGTGCATTTATACAGTATGAGTAGGCCTACCTATATTTTAGATGTGTGAGTGCAATGTCTGAAATCTGTTCAGAGGTAAATTATATTATATTTGATGACAGCCGGAACGTTTGATGGGCAGTTTAATAAAATAGGGGATGCTTCCCCAGAGTCTTCGTCCGTATGTGCAAATTTGCTCGTGGCGCATCAACAGCTGTGTGTGAAAATTATTTAATCTGAACATCGGCAGAGCATGCTTCACAAACAGAAAGCCCACCTCATCCAACTGGCCTTGGTAAGAACCTTACCACCAGGAGATTTAGAGACAAATAGAAAGAGAAACTTATGAGATTACACTCGCAAAAACATCGACTTCAACTTTATTAAGTGCAATTGTTTACTCTAATTTAAATTGCACCATCCAGGCCGTGGTGTATATGACTGTATGTGGTTGATTTCATACTGCTGTTTATATTTGTAATAGTGACCGGAAGGTTGGTTTTGAGTATTGTGTTGATGGAACCTCCTCAGTAGGCAGTGAAACTGATTATCCTCGACACTATAAACTCAAGCGTTATTGGTGAAATAATTAGGCCCCCCCAAAACATTTAAATGTCCGTCCACTGATTTTCTTCTGCCGCTGGCTTTGCACCATTATGTCAGTCACTTTGTAATAGGTTGATCTGAAGTACTCTCTACCTGCTGTTGCACATTCTTCAAAGCCTCCAGCCTCCTCCATCCTCTCTCGGACACGCTGGGTGAACTGGGAATGTCTGCAAGACAAAAGGAAAAGAAACAACACCTTAACACGCATTACCTGCATCGATATGCAAAATTACAAAAGATAAGCCCTTTAACTAATCCAACCATATCCCTTAATGTCCCCAAGGGGCAATTTTGTTTACCTCAGCAGTCTGCAGTCAATAAAATAAGTGAATACAGGCAAATGCAAACTAATCTAAACCATTTAATCAAATGACCCAGCTCCCCCAAGGAGATATTGGGTTACAGTTAAGACGGGAAGGTAAAGGCAAGTTTAAACATCTGTATTATTTAGGTACAATTCAGCTCTTACTTGTGCTGGACAAAGGCTTGCAGCAGTTCTCCCCTAAGCCTACAGAGGCCATGGGGAAATGTTCTGGGAAGCCCCGTGTCTATTTGGTAATTCTCTGGCCAGACTTCCTCTTTATCGCAAGTCATATGCTCCTCTTCTGACCCACAGCTCTTCTCCATCTGCTGCTTCTCCTCAGAGTCTTTTATCTGGACGTCTAGACAGAAGTTAGCATCAGCTGGGAAGGTCCTGAACACGTCCAGTAGGTACAACCTCCTGTCTGCTCCCAGCAAGCCTTGAGCGTCCACTGAGGTGAATAGTGGCACCTGGTGGCCATTAGGTGACACAACAGCATGTCTCTGAAGGCCTATAGCCTTAGCAGACTGGGCCAGGAGTTGCAGAAGCTGTCTGCGATGAGGGGACTCCTGGGGACCGGCATTCACCCCATACAGCAGCCCCCTGTCAAGACCACATATCCGGCATAAGGAACACACCACTAGCGATGGAAAACATGTTAGGGTTTCCATCCACGGCTAGTACCTTGAAGAAGGTGTGGAGCAGCCCTGGTCCTGTTCGGAGTCTTCCAAGCCAGGAGCCAGACCCTGGGCAGACAGACGGACGCCTCTGTAGTCTACAGTGGCTGTGGGTAGAGTGTGCAACCCTTGTAGCGGCCCTTCTAGGTCACTATAGGCCTGTACCCCCTTAAGCTCTAGCCTCTGGGCTGCCCTGTAACCACAGCATAAAGAACACGTTAAATAGTGGTTTGAAGAGCTTCACCTTCGCTCTGGAGCTTTTCAGTTATTTAAGAGAAAAAAGTTGAGAGCCATTCTGGAGAGATTTGTACAAACCCACGCATGCAATGGACAGATCTCATCTTACAAATGGCTGACTCCAACTTCACGTACATGTATTCGGTACACCACAGCCCTGTGCCATTCAAAGGCGCGCCGATGTTCCCCCATTCTCACCTGCGGCCCCTTTCCCCGCCGAGCGCCTCACTTGATGCCCCCTGGCTCATGAAAAGCCCCCCCCACAGGAACGCAGGGTCCTCTGGGTTTCCGTTAACTGGCTCCACGAAGCCATCCATCACCGTCTCTGCTCCCTGAGCCACGGCCCACACAAACGCACTGTTCACCTGAGGAGAGGGAGAAGGGTTAATACTGCGACCTAACCAACTACCCAGATGTACATCTGCATTATTCTCAAGGTCACCTGGAGCAAAGCTCTGTCTCTGTGTAGTCGCTCCTCTAGACTTCCCTGCGGTAAATCCCTGGCTGCTTGAAGCTCTTCATTCCAGTCCGGGGCCTGGAAGTTAAGCAGACACCCAAACGGTCTTACACGTCACGCTGTTGAGCATCGTTCACAGACTAACGTGAAGCGCTGTTGTCTGCTGCAAAGAACCTGTGCTGCCGCAGGCTCATCCAGCCCCAGTCTGCTAAAGGAGTTCTTGTGTGTTCGGGAGGCACAGGAGGGTCCCAGCCAGGTCAGGGTACGATAGGGAGTGGGCAGCACCTCTACTGGGGGCAGCTTAGGACTACAGCGACATACAGAGACAGACAGACCTGTCATGGTTTATGTTGGTCCCATTACAAACACATGTAACGGCCTTGGGAGGCATAACAGATCACACATACCTGTTTTTGAGCGTTGATAGGGTTTCCTTGAACACAGGGCTGATGTGACACAGCAGGTCTGTCAAACAGTGGCAGACCGGGGAGGACTGCACTGGACGAGGATCAAAACCCTCCTCTGTAGACCTGAATGGATTTATACATTGCTTAAGTCAATAAGACAGACACAAATATAATTATATGCATGTAGGCCCTTTACCTATTGACGAAGAAGCCTCTAAGACATGACGTAACGTCATAGCGCCGTCCCTCCAGCGTTACAACGGTCATGTACAGGAAGTCGCCCTGCAGCTTCCTGTGGCCAGGGGGCGGGTTCCAACAACTGAGTGACAGGTCCCTTAAATAGCTGGGAATCTGAAAAGACATTCAGTATAATGTATACTCTCATTGTTTTGGGATCATGACTACATGTGGACCGTGTGTGCACCTCTGGTTGGGGGCTGTGTGGAAGCAGGGCCATCACAGGCCTCTCTGGTGACCCCGGGAGGAGGTGTTCGGCAGGACCACTCTCCTGGTTGCTTGACTCTGTTTTGGTGCTGCTTGAAGAGCGCTTTAAGCTCCTGCCAGACTCTGCACCAAGACAGCATGTACAACTCTGTTCACCAGTTGTCTGCATGGTCAGACTTGTGTTATTTTGGCTCGTCTGTGTACGTGCGTACCTGGGGTGTGGGTGATCGTCTCCAGTATACTGGGGGACTGTCCTTCTCTCAGAGCATCTTGGGACCCAGAGGCTCGAAGCAGCTCCAGCACACGGCCCAGATGGGCCCTGGCTGAGCGGGGGGAGTAGGGCTCTGGAATGATGGAACAGACTACGGATGAGGATTATATTGTCATGGAAACGCAATACAACATGGAATTCCAGTTGCACTAGCAGTAGAGTCCCCTTGAAGAAAATATACTTTGAAAAAAATGGCCACTACAAATACAAATTTGAGCTGGTTCTCTATTCAGTGCTCTCTATAGTATCATACTGCAACACTTATTATTTTCTTGTAATTCATGTAAATAGAAGAACAGTCACAGGGTAAATGAACCCTAGAGCACTGTTTGTCGAAGTGGGAGGAAACTTGGGACGCCCTGAAGGATCACAAGAGGATATCAAAATGCTGATAATTTGATAGTTTGTGTACTTTGTGTTTATTGTACTTTGACTGGCTGTATTTAATTAAATGTTTATGCATTCCTCTGCAAGTTTCTGTTTGCTATAATCATAGTTTTGTTTATGGTGTAGTGATGTTAAAAGTCTGAACCCCTTTAAGCCAATCGGCGTTAAGCTCAGCCCTTGATCCCTTACACAGCACTGGCCCTTGACCACTTCTCAAAAATGACATAACATGGTTGTCATTCTGTGAATGGGAACAGCCAAGGGGGCAGAAACAGAGGGAGAAAGCAGAAATAGCCAAAGCAAACAAGTGTCTATGATGGGAGAAACAGCATCACTACCTTCTACCAGGCGCAGAATGGATCCTGGTTTGAGGCCCTTTAGGCTCTGTAATTCTGTGGACGGTTCCAGAGTCACACCAGCAAACGCCAATGACAGACAGGAGCGTGGACACACCTCTTCCCTCGCCAGGAGGGCCACGACAGTGTCTTGAACCAGCCAGAAACTGTGAACCTGCACAAACACGCACAGCACACAAACACCCACCATGAGTACAAATGTGATTCAGCATTCATACATTTACAATGCATGCAAGCCCACTTCCAGGTGTGCGGTCTACATTACATGTGCCAGTCTCAAACCATGATGTACCATACCTGTATCTCAAATGGTTCCACACCTGCTCCTTGAATCTTCACAGTAAGAGACGTGTCATCGTGTTTCACAGAAGTGCCTGAGGAGAAAACGTCTACAGCACATGTGGGGGGGAAATATAAATTAGAGAAAGAACATTGATGGTGGACACGTTTTTAAAGTCAGAGAGACGTATGCTCGAGTCCCAATGCACATGGGCCGTAATGTGCACAGCATCGATCGCAGAGGTCGCCCTAACTAAATACAGTAGGCTGGAGTTTGTGTGTCATGTTGCGAGTTACAGATATGCTAATGTGCGAGAAAGTGAAAGTTGGGCGTGTCACACACACACACACACACACACACACACACACATGACAGGACCCAGCGTGTTCCTCAACTGTTAACAAACCTGTTGAATTTCCCTTTCATGTCATCTGACGGAGTTGGCGCAGCCACACCTAATGCTGGCATGTTATAACAGCAGAACACTAGAGCACATGATCTAACACACACACACACACGATTCAGAGATTTTCTCTGGCTCAGGTAGCTAGGAGCTATAGGCGATGATCGTCTGCTTCTATGTTTACTTGACTCCAGTACTATTTTCTCCAGTAAGTATTTTCTCCACAGCTGCATAACATGCCAGTCAACCTGTTGCCCTGAGCCATACGCGTCCCTTTTCCAGGGGAGAAATTACCTCAGGTTTCAGGGTACATTTGCTTGGACATTTTCCAAGGCTATAATGTACAGTTTTGGTATATTAGGGGAGGAATACATTTAATCTAAATAGGTGTTTGCAAGCATATCAATACACATCATTAGTTTAATAGTCCAAAATGCCTAAAATTATTTATCTGAAGGTGTTAACAGTTTTACAATGTGAAGTGAATCACCGACATATTTATACATGTAGATACACAAACCAAAGGTAAAAAAAAAAAAAAAGACTTGTTCAGGGCAGAAAAAAGCAAAGTTAAATATCAGACTTCTCAGCAAAGGAGGCCCTACATGAAAAGAGGGAGCTAAAGGCAAACTGCAAGACAGAAGTCAAAGAACCACACAGTGGATTCCTCACCAGTCTTTGCCTGGTTTCGTCCTCCAGCTGCTTTCTTCACCTTGTCCTTCATGTCTGCTTGTTAAAGGTTTTATTTAGCTGCCTTGCAGTCTTCTCCACCTTTAGGGTGTTGTCCAGTAGCCTTGGTGCAAACTGCTGGAAGACTGCAGAGTAGAGAGTGTGCAAGAGTTGATTTTGTGCAAGCTGTGAAAAAACGATGCGGGTATACGCATGTATGTCTTTTGCTGCCTCCACTAGGCAATGACCCGCTTATCTGTTTTAACCGTGAAGAAAAGAAGAAAAGCCACACCCCTATTTCTCAACACAGTCCACTCACATACTTTGTTGGGTGTGTCTTGTCCACTCGAGGCCTACTCACTCTTCCTTCCCTCGCCTTTGGCATTTTCCTTGGCTCCCAACCACCCCTTCCTCTCCTCCCCCTCTAAAAGGAGAGGTGTGTGATACTGTTCACTGTGCAGGCATTCCGACCTACGCTCTGTGTAACTTTGTGAGTAGGCCTAGTAGTACGTTTGCATAATGGAATCCAGAAAGGTCCTACTTGTGCATTAAACACATACTTGCCATTAATTATTAAGCATTCTGATCATCCGAGTTTACTCTATTCACTAGCCTACACTACCTACCGTTTTCAGAAATAAGGAAATTTGCATTTTTGCAAAAATGCAAATTCAATATAATACGTCTACGGGTGAAATCATGAACTGATGAAACTGAGGTTTGGTCTTTGTTCAAAACTTTAGGCTACATAGCCTGGCTACCTATCCACATTTCAAATATTATGACCAAACAAATCTTGTTGACATACTGAGATGATTTCCCTAAAACACGTAGGCATACATTATTGGTTGATATTTCTGGGATTCAACAACATGAACACATTTCTCCTAATAACTGCAAAAACGAAATGTCTGCTCGACTGCTGTGCCTGTGCTGTCATTTACCTCTCCGCTGGAACACAGGAAACCAAGCGTAGGAATATCTCCTTGATTCAAATAATTAACAGATCACAAAATGTCCAGCCTACATATGCTATAATTGTCTGATACGCCTTCGAAAACTGCAATGAATAGTGAGCTGAGTTAGTCGTCCTTTAAAAAGGTATGCAGCCAGCTCCAGATCCCGACGTTACAATTCATTACGTCAAGTTGCTATTTGGAGGCGGAGTTGGTGTTGTGATGCCGTGCGGAAATGGCTCCCCCACCGAGTTGAAAGAAAATCCTGTCAGCAAGTCTTTGCTATAATATACTTGAATATATTACGAATTATTGTTATTTATAGCATATTAGGCTATACTAATTCCGTGCATTTGTTATCTATTGCATGTTTTACTCGTTCATCCTAATTCCGCACAGAAGAAGCCATCTTAAAAATGAATAGTATATTAAACATGACAAGTAGATTGACAATTTCGGTGGGGTTACAATTCTGGCGCAAACTGTGTCGATCTCTCCGTTCAGGAAGGTGGAACGTTTGTGACACTGTCAATGAACGCGAACGGCAGTGGGCTGAACAGCAGGTTACAAAACAGGGAGGAGTTGCAGGCTCTCCATTTAGGATGTGGGGTAGTGGCGTAAACAACGTTCACGACTAATATTACATCAAGAAATGTGTGTTTAACTGCTCTACATTTTGTTTAAGCAGAGTGGCCTACAGACACACTCGGGTAGAATCCGTAATAGTTGTTTCAATATATAAACTTTGAATTTCATGAATTTCATATCAGAATGAGGAGGCATACATTTAAGATGGAAATATTTTAAAAATATAGACATTTGGCCCTGGTACAGTAGGACTAAATAGTAAACGTCACCGAGCAACACTAGCCACGGCCATTAACATTTCAAACGTTTTCGATGAACGTTTTAGTGAAAAAGTTAATTGAACGTTCATAGCGTTCAGTTCACTGAACGCACCCTATGCGACGT
>JAODVN010037054.1:0-10698 GCA_025434125.1 Chologaster cornuta
TCTCTCTCTCTCTCTCTCTCTCTCTCTCTCTCTCTCTCTCTCTCTCTCTCATTCTGCAACTGTGTGTGTGCATGAATAGACAATGTACCGTAGGGGTAGGCAGATTATTATGAATAATAGGGGTAATCAACATTATTTATTATTTAACAACTGCAGTTCTATTTTTGAGTTTTCCAACTGTTGGATTGTTGGACTATTGAAGGGGCATAGGCCAGCTGCATTTCCAAAGTGTAAGATTTAGTAAGATTTGAAACATACTAAATCGAAGTAAAACCTTGCATTTCTTAATGCAATTGGTTCGGAACATTAACAAAAACATATGAAATTCTGCCCCATAGTGGCCAAAGTGTATGTGGTATTGGGTCGGGTCTCGTTTACTTAATCCCCAAACCTGTACATAAATAAGAAATTCTAACTATTAATTTGTGACGATTTGTCTGTCATCAATACATTTATACAATGCTTCACATTCTGTACGAGAACGAGTAGATAATAAAATATATATGTCCATATGATTACCACCATTCTAACACACAAACGTACTCGTATGTGCGCATAGATAAACCGCAGACGGACGGACGTCTTGTAAATGTATAAAAGCGCGCACACATAGACGCGCGCGCGCACGCGTGCACACACACACACATACAAGATCCGTTCTAAAATAAAATACAAATGCAGGCAATTATATATAACGTTAAACGCGCAATTTTAATAAACTACATATTTTTCAATACTTGAATTCAACTGGTAGGCACATAACCTACTACTAATAACTCACATCGAGCAGTTGGTTTTATTCCGCCGCCCTCCTTGCCATAAAAGCGCCACAGCGCTCATTGTGCGGAGTGATCTGATACGGACTACACCCAGGCAGGCGCTCCCTGATTGCATTGGCTTTCTTCACTGCCTGAACCTTGACGTGTGGACACGTTAGCGTGCGGGTTACATTGAAGACATTACATACTTGTTGCTGTAGGTTGCGTAACGTCTCTCAGCTATATTTGTCAGGTTATAAGTCATTTTATATTTCACGAATCGCTTCAGTATGTCTTGGCAAAGCTACGTGGATAACCTGATGGCCGATGGCCACTGTCTGGAGGCCGCCATTGTTGGGTACACAGACGCTAAATATGTTTGGGCAGCGAGTACTGGTGGGAATCTCCACAACATAACGGTAAGAAATACACATACGAATGTGTATACGATCTCCTTCGGTATCTTGTGGGTTGTATGGCCCACGTCACGTGTATGCACATCGTTATCTCATGCTACAGTAGCTACCGTTAGCTACGGTTAGGGCTGTGTTAGCATAGCCACCTAGCTTGTGGCTAATCTCAAGTAGCGTTCACGACAAGGAAACGCTCTTTAGTTCAACTTGGTTTTGCTTTCAAGGTAGTCGTTGTGGCGTTTATATAACACAACGTGTACAGTAACTAACACGACAACTCTCATTCCTCTGTAACAGCGGAATGTGCCAGACTTTCCTCCTCAAGCCGTTAAGGACGCTGTCTGGTTTGGGGGAGCCTGCATGCTTTTGTGTGCGGTGGGCTTCGTTAGCTAAGGTGCTAGCTCGCCGGCTAGACACTAATGCTTGACACTCGTGTGCTCCTGCTAGTCATCAACGCGGTGGTTTTTCGCCGTACACTTCGAAACCAATTTGGTTTTTTTGGAGGGAGGGAAGGGGGTGGGAATGTGGAAGCGGAGTGATATGACTTTTTATTCTCTCGTATTGGTGATTCAAGTGTTGCCACCAAGACGTCACGTACCTTCTTTCCGCTAAGAATGACCGTAGCCATGACTAGAGTATTTTCTTACCGGTACCGCGAACTATTTTCAGTACATTTGGCTCACATTCAAACTGACCGTCTCATCCACATGAACTTGTGTCGATCACGTTGGCTCATCACAGCGCATGTTTAGACCGAACCCAAGGGCGATGGCAGTGTTTATGGCACATGTCTGAAGATTTCTCTTATGAGCTTGCTAGCGTTTTTTTTTTTTTTTTAATACCCACATTCTACGCAACATAGAATTCAACTGGCGTATTCTTACATTTTAGTGTATGTGTTCTTGTTTTGCGTTTTGGGGTTATTGTCACATCTGCTTTTGTCTTTTATTTATGAGGTTATTGACTAAATGTTTTGCATCTTTTCTTTCCCTTCATTATGTAGAGATGTTTTTCCATAAATTTCCCTTTAGACACTACAAGAAGTAAATTCGTGTATGTTGTCTTCTAAGCAAGTGACCTTTCTTGACTAACTGGTTCTTAAATTATTTCAATTTGATAATGTTCTTGCATCTTTTGTATTTGTGTGATATCTAGGTCACTAATTTTCTTAAAGTTATTTAAGTTTATAAACTCATCTCAAATGTTTTAATTTCAGCCTCAAGAAATTGACGTCATAATTGGTAAGGACAGGCAGAGCTTCTTCACCCATGGTTTGTGTCTGGGCTTAATAAAGTCCTCAGTCATAAGAGATAGTCTTAATTGTGATGGCGACTGGACGATGGATCTCAGGACGAAAGCTGTGGAGGGCCAAGCAACCTATAATGTGTCCATAGGGAAGGCTTCAAAAGGTAACTATACTTTACCATAGACTGTTTTCAAATGAGACTCAGGATAATTTTCCATCACATGGCTATGAGTAAGTCTCACCAGACTCCAGTAGTCACAGGGTCATATGATTTTTCAGGCCAACTTCGTGAAGTTGGTGTTTCCTCAAGCACAGCTGTTGTAATGTTCTTGGAGAGCCTGGGCTTTTTCACCTTTTAACCTCACGGTTTCCCTATTTTCTCTGCCATTGTCCTTTTTCCCGAAGATGCTTATTTTGGTTGTGCAAGGCTGAGAATGTACTAGGATGTCTTCATATTACAACTTTTCCTAATAACTGAACTATTGCACAGAAACTAATTAAATTAGCGAGATCTTAATGCGTTACACTTCTAATGTTAATGGCAATTCTTTGAAGCAGGCAAGTGATCACTGGCCAGGTTTTCACCTAGTATATTCCCAGCTTTAACTGCACCCTGATAAATTGCACGTGAGCTCTGACATGTGGAATGTTTCCTGTCTTGCACAATGGTTATGAGGATGCCAACCAGAGGCAGTTGATCTTTTGCCAGCAACTGCTTTGAGAATGCTTTCAGTTATGGGCAGCAAATTCCCTCTTACTGTCTCATTTCATAATTGGTATGGTTGTATGCGCACACTATACTATATTAACTAGATTAATTTAAAGACTTAGTTCAAATTCAGATTTTCCCTTGTAAACTCAGTTTACATGGCTTGTTTTGAGTACTATAAATTGACATAATGCAACTCACTAAAAGAGCTTCTGTATATTTGACAATGTTGTGGAAAACAAACTTCACTTTCAATCATAATGAACATGAGACAAAGCCTGTGACTATTTTCACAGATCACGCCTAGATGGAAACGCACGGTAGCGAGACAACTTAACTTTGTGACTACCATAACAGCTGAGAACACCAAGGTTAAAGGGGCTAAGCTTACACTGTTGAGATAGTTTAAGATGATTGTGATTCAGTGTTTACAACATGGTAGATGCGGTGAAAGGCACGCATGACTTGCTATCAGTGGAGCAGAGCAATGCAGGCCATTTGACTTTAAGCAGTTGGGAGACGCGCATGCACAAGTGCAGGGCAACATCTATGTAATGAATCATACGTGTTGCGCATATTAACATACTAATTGACTTGTGTGTTCAACTCACTGTGCTGCATTTCTGAGCTTGTAAATCAGGGGGCTTCCGTTTCTAGCCACATTTTTTTCCTTTTTGAAGCTTTACATCCCCACAAAACCTCTGCTCTGAATGTCCTTGCTATAAATCTCACTCTAAAATTTTCCTTTCTATCTTCTTTTCCAGTCTTGGTTCTTGTAAAGGGCAAAGAAGGTGTCCATGGAGGTGTATTGAATAAGAAGGCATACACAATGGCAAAATACTTGAGGGATTCAGGCTTTTAATGTCATGGAAGATCTGGTAGCTAAATTTGAGGGACAAAGAAAATAAATAATGCTGTTAAGATTTCTCTGCGAGCAGTCAAAATGTCTTGGGAACTATTAATAGCAAGTGACGAGTGGAAAGGTCCTATGTCTCCTTCATTTCCCCCCTGCATAGTGTTTGGGGGGAGGGGGGGCTGTTCAATTTTGTTCATTTTTTCTTTTCTCCCTTTCTGTGCTCCAGCAATGGTTATAGTGATGGGAAAGGAGGGGATCCATGGTGGATTGCTCAACAAGAAAGCATTTGAAATGGCGGGATACCTGAGGAAGGTTGGATATTAAGCAACTAATTGATCCACTTGGCAAATCGGTCCACATACCCATGGGTTTGACAATACTTCTGGGTTTACCCGGCTTACAATGTTCCCCTCCACTACTTTTTATGTGTAACCCTGCCCATCTTTTACCTCTTTCAGACCACATTACCATTGTATTTGTCTCCAGTTTGGCAAAACACTAATGTTTTTATCAATGGTTTAAATGTATATTTACCAAGTACTAAATTGGGTTAGAAATGGTTAAATGCTTAGTTATTCAATAAATTCTGACCTTGTATCATCCTGTCTTAAATCTAATCAAACTTTTTTTTTGTTAATCTTTTGTTCAGAATTGAATCACTATTTTCATTAGCATGTTTTGGGGTTTAAAATTGCATGCAGTTGGTTTCCTTTCTTATTCAAATGTATAAACAGGCCAATCTTAACTGTAGTTGTAGGCAAAGGAGATAAATGCTCAATCTACCTGGGGTTTCAAGTCTTTATAGATGCCATTTAAGGAAGCTGTTTTCAAGATTTGTAACAATTTTGCAACATCTCTATTTCACTAAAACCTTTGTCACGTGTTTGCTGTTGTACACTGCTGTTGATTTGGTTAATGAGGTGTTGAGCTAATGTGTCGGTGTAGTGACTTCAGAATTGCTGAAGTTGATTGTCCTGATGTATCCATGGGCATTGCTCCTGACAACTAGGATTTCCATCAACCTGCTCTTAAATGTTGAATTACAGATTTTTGGCACTCCATGCATCCTGTTAAATTCCTGGTTTTCCTCCAAATTTGCCCAATTGTCAGACTATAGAATTCCTGAGACACAGTAATCTGTGATTAGTTTTGATAGAAAAGAACTACCACCTAATTGACAAAATAAACAGCAAGCCAGTTTTACAACAGTGTCAAACGTCTTTGCATTATGAGCTTCATTAAAAGTATCTCATTGTCGTAGCACGGTACTTTACAAGTATATTAAATATCATGTACACTACGTCTTTGGAAAGTGGTGGTTGGAAAAGAACATTTGTAAGTTGTCTTGTGAAAACTTTGCGACGATATTCTGTGCCATAAAGTTTTGATCTGTTGCTACTGTAAGTTGGATTTTAACTGTTGTCCTGGCAAATGTAACTTCTAATGGCACTTTCATAAAGTATATGATGGCCTCAGGCATAACTTCCACACTATATGGTTTATCAATGGAATTAAACACTGTCCTTTTTTTTTTTTTTTTTTTGCAATGAAATTAAATCCTTGCTGAAAGTTGCCTTTTCAGCCCTGGGGAAATTGCCATGTACTGAGATTTTGTTTACAGGCAGATCAAACAATAAAAAAATATTCCAACCAAATTTGTTTAATTTCTGGTCTGTTATAAATTTTAAGTGTACCATGTCATAGTTTAGCCTATTAACAACTAGCGTTAAGGTGTAGACAATATTCACCTCATATAGCCTTCAGCAAGCCAGTCGTTGATTTTAGTGTGCCACACTAGCTGTTGAGGGGTAGCTTTTCAGATTACATGGTGTGTACTAGTACAATTGCTATAAATCACACTCCTTCCCATCTTAATGAAAGACTAGATTAAAATATTGCAATCTTAATATTGCACTGGGCCTATATGTCTAAACTTGTCAGAATTAGAGCCATTGTCCTGTGTTGTGTAATGTGATTTTATTTTGGGCATAAAATTATTTACTGCTGACATTTCAACAATTTAAGTGTCTTTGCCCCATATAACATTTATTTTAAAAAAAAGATCTCCGGCCATTAACATGATACGAATTGTTTCACCTTCTCTGTGCCTTAGACTATGCATATAAAAAATCCTGACATTATTTTCACCAACCAATCCGGCCAGTTTCACAATCAGATTTGAGGCATTCGGAATTCAATTTTATGTAGTTTAAGGTATTCTTGACATGTTATTAATATACCGATCGCGGTCAATTTAAACAGATTAATTAACCGCCACCTTCAGGTTGTATAGGGCTTGACTTTTGACAATCGGGTCCACCTGTTTTGACAAGGTGCTTCAAATTATAACATGACGCTGATATAACGTTTACAATTCGAATAATATGTTGCAGTTCTCAGTTTGCGGCACACTGCAGAGGTGACTGAGCGTGTTTCAAAAATAAATTTGTCCAATGGCGTGGAGAAAGCAGAGGGAACCCGTTAATATTGTACTACCTTTGGAACTATTTATGATTGTTTGTTCAATTTGTCATTGCGCGGTGCTGCCAAGGCACCATAATCCTTGCTCCAACGGCGTTTCGAATCTTACAATGAGGAAAACGCCGACTTTATCTTGGGGCGAGGGCAGGAGCACTGCTGAAGTCCCTCAAGGAATCCTAGTCATTGGGCGCAGTTTTCGACAAGGTGCTAAAGAAACACCAAATTTGAACACCTCTGCGAAGGCTGATCGAAATTACCAATCAGATATGGGTATGTACTACTGTGCCACACTCCCTTAACTAGTTTAACTCGCTGAAAATACAATTATATTGGTATCCCTTTTGACGTTTTAAATGCCCATTTGGTAGTCTACATTTGGGTCTCTTGTGGGCTGCATGTGATTAAGGTTGGTCTGGAGCTGTAAACCCTCAAGACCAGGTTTATGACAGAAGATCAGATAATGCTGCAGTTGAACGACTGATGCAAATTGACCCAAAGGTAGAATGTACAGGTGACTCTATGAAATTAAAAGTCCAGGATTCTCAATCAACTCCTGGGTCGCTCTTTTTTGTGGACAGAGGTGAGTAGGCTGTAAACTAACGTATTATATACGGATAATGGGCTGCATTAATTAATGCAAAGCACGGATGGCATCTCACAAAAACATCTCACATATAAGCCACTGGGTGGAAAATCATGTTAAATGCTATAATAGTATGAAAATAAATGATGTAGCTCAACTTAATTTCGTACTTGTCAGATAAAAAAAAATATCTTTAAATGCGTTTTGTAAGTGGGTTTTGTATTCCATTAGGTGGACAATAAATTACTTAATGGGCTGTGGTACAAAAAACGGAAATTATTTTATTTATTTGCATTTTAAATGTAATATTGTAAATGTAATCCCACAGGCAACCGCCTGACTCCACTCCCTATATCCAAATTGCCCCCAAGTTGTGGTTATGACTTGAAAACGACATTAACTGACCTGGTGCTTGTTGCGCCTTATAATGGCTGCTTTGTTGCTCTTGAGGTGGGTCACATTCTGCTAGAAAACGTAAATAAAGCTGTTACTACTTTATTTATTTTAATGTACACATTTAATCTAACCACAGGAGGGTAGGTATGTTCTTCCATTGCTTTGGTGGAACCTGCCTTTGAGGATGTCTTGCCCTGTCATGACACAGTCTGCTGCAGCAAATCCTCCTATGGTGAGCTGCCATGCTGCAGGAATGGTGCTGAAAATGGAGTGGGATGTTTCAGTCCATAACATAAAAGTTAAAGGCAAGTACTAAAGGTGTGTGTGTGAGAGATCGCTCAAGCCTATATTGGTGGAGGGCCAGCCACTCAAACTGTCTTACGCCTGGATAGAAGGGCAACTTAAAGAGTGCCTTTTGTACATGCAACTTGCACACAACGCTCAGCTTACTCGTGTTGGTAGCTGTGTGGGGTGAGTCATGTACTTATCATTATCTTGCAGTAAGTGGGCAGTGGGAGCCATTAATGAAGATCGCTCCTAAATGTGGGTTCAGTGTTGTTGCTCATCCAGAGGGTGTGGTCATAACGGCTCCCTTTTCACCCTGTGTGGCAATGAAGGTATAGTTGATCTTCCAAATGTTTGCCTTTTAACAGCTCCTCACATTTTGAGATGCTGTACATGTACAGTATGGCTTACATCTTTATATCCACTTGATACCACGTCAACGTTCATGAATGTCATTTTGAAGACTATGTTTCTGTAAGTTACCATACCTCCTATTTAATTGCAGGATGGCATGTTGACGCTTGAGCTCTCCGGCCAAGGAGACATGAAAGTGTCCTGTCCATCACAGTCCCCTTTCCTGCCTGTACCCACACAAGACTCTCCAGGGATGGCAGGAACCAGCTATCCATCTGCTCTTCCCCAAAACCCAAAGCCCAGCTACCCACAATATCCTCAGTACCCTCTGCTTCAACCACAGGGGCCGTACATTCCATTCTACCCCGACATAAGCACCCCACCTGTGCCCGAGCCACCAGTACAGTATGGCCAACAGACTCCTCCAATGGCCGTCCCTCCAGCAGGACCAGTAAACCACCAATTTAATACCTTCCCGTTCTATTTCTGGCAGTCCCAACCTGACGGCTACCTTGTTGAACCGTCCCCGACTACCCAACCTGACGGCTACCCTGTTGAACTGTCCCCGACTACCCAACCTGACGGCTACCCTGTTGAGCCACCGCAGCCTACCCAACCCAACCAGGGTCAAGTGAAACTGCCATACATCTATCCCTTCTACAACAATCTCCCCCATCCTATGTGGAAGCCTGCAGAGCAGCCTGAAGCTACTAACTTTGGCCCAGTGACACAAACTCCTATGAGCCAGGGAATGCCATATTTCCCCTTTCCATATTATCCTGGGCCACGCGTGCAGGCAAGCCCTCCTACACAAAAGCCGGCCACATCTGCTGCAAATCTGTTTGGCGGGCAAGAAAATCAACCCTTCAACCAACGTCCTTATTATCCTCAGCCACCCCCAGCAGCTTCTGAGGCATCGGCGAGTGAAATACTACAGCCATCATATCCATATTACCTTCCCTTTTGGCCAGAAGGTCACCCGACGGGACCTATGCCGCCAAACCCGAACTGGGACAAACTGGAGCCCGCCTATCCACAGTATTCGGTTCCATCCCAGCCTCATGAAAGTCCTGCATCCAGCACCCTTGAACCTGTTCAAGGGCCTTACTACCGTTATCCATTTGGACCGCTAGTAGATGGTAAATGGCAACCAGTTCAAGAACCAGCATATGCTAAGGAGCCTCCAGTCACTGCATCTGAAGGTCTTGCCCATATGCCAACCATACCTCAGAAAAAGCCAGACATGTCCCCATTTCCTCAACCAGGGACTTCGTATAATCCTCTAATGCAGTGCCCTCAGAGTTGCCCACCTGGTGTTTCTAACTGCTGTCCACAAATATTTTTCCATCAACACCTTCACCATATTGTCCCTTCTGGGATAAAAGGTTTAGGCATCCCTCCATTCTATCTTGGGCATGAGTATCTTACTAGTTTTGGCTCTGGAATGCAACCTGCTTATTCTCCTAATCCAATCAAAGTTACTCCAACCTCAGATGGACAAATGGTGACTCCTGCACCTGAAAGTTCTCAAATTCTTGGCAACTACTGGGGCTCTGTTGGGTCTCAACCAAATTATTTTGAAAGTCAACTTGCAATGGAATCATATCAGCCGCCACCAGATGTCAGCACTGGTTCTACATTTCTTAGTTACCCCAATCAACCTACGGAGCCTGACCAATCAATGCAACAGTATGTTTTGCCTTACAATGCAAACGATCCCATGTTGCCATATCCTCAAGATGCTGTACATGTTAAGCTTAACTCAAATGCTAACTCCGACACAGCCTCTACATCTCGTACTATAGATGGTGAGTCACTTCAATCAATGCTCCAGTATTATCTGCCTAATTCACAGGCTGTAGGTGACCCACGCGGTCAATCACCTTTAGCTGACGTAAAGAAGCCTAACCTTCTCGGTCAACCTTATTTATTGTCAGATTTTCTGCAATATCTAAAGCAGCTCCACGCCTCTAAACAAAATGACATGAAAGCAGCAGAACTGCAGCGAGGTACAGGGAACCATCAAGTAAACCGTGACCAGAGTGTATCACTGGACCCTCAAACTGTTCCCTACCACATGCTTCAAGACCCTAAAATGCATGTTTCTAGCAATCTGCCAACGAGCAAATCGAAAAGGGTACATCATTCGAAGGTGCCTGAACAACCTAAATCGCCCGTACGATCGAATGCTTATGTATTGCTTCAACAAGGGCCACCAGGCAGTGGCCCCAGAAAACTAGCTGCCCCTCCCCAACAGGAAAAGTCTCTGGGACAATCTGGGTCAGAAGTGGCACCAGGGTGACGAATGAACAGAAGGTTTGTACTAGTAATCTGAAGGTAAAACCTAACAGTTTTGATTGAATAATCGCAGTCAAGTGGTCTCGACACATTACACCAATTTAATGGCACATTTCAGTAACTGTATTCACTGTAATGCATGGCCTAATGTTGTCTCTTTCAGGATACATGCTAGTTATCCAGAGGACTCCTGGCAACCCAAGTGGGATTAATAAACTACCTTATTTTATTAAATAAATGGTAGATACCTGCAGTCTGTGCTTTAATTGTGTGTGTGTATATGTGTGTGTGTATATATATATTGTATATGGATCATTTC
>JAODVN010037163.1:0-10696 GCA_025434125.1 Chologaster cornuta
TTAGGTAATGTAATGTTTATTCAGCTGTTAGCAATTCTTTTTTTAAAGTACTTAATGGTATGTTAATATGGTATGATACTAGTAACTAAAGCCCTTTTGCACATTGTTCCGGGTAAGTTACCTGCATGACCGTGCAGGCACAGCTAGTGATTTTCTCTATTCAGACATGCAGCTCCATCCAGGGACATTTACCTCTTGCGCCTGTTTATAAATGCGGTTAATACTGGTTAAGTGCAATAGCTTGGACAATCCAGCAGAGGGCGCTAGCTAATGCAACACTTTATGGATGCTGCCAAGCGCCATAAACTAAAGTTTTCTAGATACTTCAGTTTACAGCTTACTTTTGAATTTGCTTTGCGCAATTTGCATTCGTACAAAAAATATATGCAGCACATAATATACTGTATGTCATATGCATCTGACACTGTTGCCAGCTGGAGGCTATTTTAAGCTACAACCAACCTGAAGCCCTGATAAGGTCATAAAGCGCAGCAGTGTGCTGACTAAAGTAAATTTCTCCATTCATTTTTGCATTAATTGAGTTAAATAAAATATAGAAATAAATAACACGGCCAAAAAAATTTACGCTGGTTAATCATATTGATAGCCCCACCCCCCTTAGTTATTGTTACAGAGAATTCACAGCCCGAGAGTGCGAAAACAGAAAAATGCAAACATCAGAGGTTGAAGAAGATATTGCTAAATCAAAAATCCTCTTAATAACTGAGTGGGTAGGGCCTTCTTGCACGCTCTACCCAAGCCCACTCCTCGTATAAATCAAACATGGTTTTTTCAAGAATGCGTCTGACATGGACAATCTCCATTTGGACAAAACTGTTGTCTGTCAGTGTCAAAATGATATCCCATGAGACTGAATGATGCTGTAGTTTTCTACTTTTAAAGACAGAACCTGATTTTGTCTAGATTGGAAGCTGTCAAAAAGGTAGGCCTTCTTGCCATGGAGGGATATGTAGGCAACGTTTAACGCTAGATATGGTGAGTGACTATCTTAATTTGGAGGCTAGAGTGCAGTGAAATGGAAGAAGGCTAGTCTTGCGACGATAACATAGCAGTACAACATCAAAGGCATCAGAGGAGACTACCCGATGTAGCGTTAACAATAGCGGTGAAACAAGCCAACATTAGATCGCACACAGAAGCCTTGGTTTACTGCAGTGATACAGTAAGTAGGCCTAAGCTTGATTATGCTGCCTGCCATACTGTAATTATTCCCTGTTAAGGTTATTTATATTGATTTAATGCATAGAATACATTTTTCATTCGGCTCTGTTTTGTTTTGGGAAACAATAAAATATACCACAATGCATATAGCTATTATCTCATACTGTATATGATAAGCCCAAGCACACCGGCGGTGTACGACACGCGTCATTACATATGCCCCTATTGTTTTCAATATGTATGTATGTACAACACACACACAGGCGCCGTCTAGACGCGTCATATGCTGTGCCTCGACGCCTGCGGTGTGCGTTGGGCTTGATCCTATATATGGTATATCCCAGAGCCATGGAACGATAGAGTTGCGCCAATGGAGGTTACTGTCACATGGTTCATAAGAGAGGTAAAACTGTTCCAGGAAGTGTTTGTGAGATTTTATATATTGACATATAACTTCACCGATTTGCATTTACAATATTATGCATAGGGTACTTTAAGTATTTGCGACTAACTTCCAGGAACTGTTTTAAGGCTCCATGATCCGCCATTGCTGTGAAAAAACGGTCCATTGGAGTGAACGGAGATGACGCGACTCTCTCTATACATGGCTCTGGTATACCCCACACATCAATTGACACAATATTCAGTTTAAATCATAAAACCCCCCCTCAATGCAGAAATACATATAAATGTCTAATGCCACTCTATAGTTATATGGCTGAGTTATAAAGTTGTCAATGCAATAGCCTATACTGAACTGTCATTGGCTCAAATTAGTGATATGTAAGTAATGAATTAGAATAATTTGTTTAATTAAAAAATATGAAAACATTTGTATACTATTATTTTATTGCACCGAATCATAGAGTTTATGGTTCCGAGTATTCTCGTAGTAGCTGGTTGGCTTGGTTTCAGGCGGAAAACTCTTGATTGATTAACTCTTTCTTTTTACAAAAAGTCAATGGAGAAAATGAGTGGGAAATGTATATCCGGTACCAGAGCCGTTAAACTGTGTTACTGTGTTATATTCTGTTACTGTGTAACAGAAATGTGCATACAAATGACGACAAATGTACTTCGTCCCTTTGGGGAAAAGCGCATGCTACAGTAAATGCTAGGAGTGTGCTACGAATGTAACAAATACTGTGTGTGAGAGAGAGAGAGTATAAACAATTATAAATTATAGACAGTTGTTATTAAAACAGTCATAACAACTGACAGATGATAAGGAGCACAGGAACTGTATGTTTTGATCTTTCTTATCTAAACATTTGTATTGGTCTTACGTGTGTTTGTGTGTACACAGTATATTGAATGGAATACCCTTCTATGCAGGATTTATAAGTTAAACTTTAATCTTGCAGTATAAACATTGCCTCCTATTCCCATAATTTAGATTCAGCCTCTCTCCTCTAGTAGTCGGTCAGCCCTAGTGTGATAGCAACAGAAGGACGAGTGTTACATGGGTGTGGTGGGAACGCTGGGAAGGCCACAACAGACCAGAAGACCAAACAAGTCTGTTGGCTCCTGGTGTTCGTTGCCTACCCATCCCCCCAACTATCTGCCACATCTCCCTCTCTCTCCTTTGGCCCTGCTCCAGCGCTGCCTGGGAAATGCTGCTTGTGGTGTCCCCAGAAAACATTTCAGAGAGAGGGGGGGAGAGAGAGAGAGAGATAGAGAGAGAGAGAGAGAAAGCGACTAAGGCAACACCCTTCAAAACAACAATCTGTGTATTTTCATACAGCAGAGCTACAGTGACGTCTAGCTTTAGCATGCTAACTTTATCATAACAGGGACTCTTGATAAGACAAGCTTGCACTAAAACCTCTGCTCACGTGTCTGTCTCTCGCTCTATGTCTGTCTTAAATCCCCCTCTCCTTCTCTCACACACACTCTCAGTAAGTGAGACAACAATAGGGGAAGCAGACAGGTGTCTCTTACACCTGTTTGGCTCCAGATTGATCTATCAGAAGCAACACTGGAACCATGTGAAAGGTCAGATGTGGCAGACCTGGGAAATCACTGTAAATCAGAATAGTTACGTCTACTAGCTCATCAGTTACTATTTAAATTGGACGAAATGCAGCGTACATCTAATAGGCCTACAGTATATAGCATAGAAGTGCACTGCATGTTAAAAATAAGTAAAGAAGAAGACCTCAGAGCACAGACAACAACACTAGAGTAAACAACAACAAAAAGCACACTTTTTGCTTTAAGAATATTTAAAGAAAGTTTGGCACCATTCACTTCTATTAAAACTGGTAAAATAATGTGAAAAATCGAATGAACCACAACGTCACATGTGAGAAGAAAACTGTTTTCCTTTTAAAGAACAGACCATTACCCCTGGAAAAGGCTCTCATAATTTAAAAGAATGTGTGAATAGCTGTAGAAACTGCTGAGCCTTGCAGTGGTCCTGTAACAATCCTGAAGGCTTTAAATAGAAGCCATCTTGTTTGGTTCTATTTAGAGCGCAGATAAGGATGAACCCCATCAGGCCGGACAGGGAACACCAACAGACACACTCAAAGAAGCAGAAGTGGATACAAGTACAACATGTGACCTAGCTAGAAAATGAATAACGCATGATGACTCAAGCAAGTGAGAATTTCTTCTTCCTCTGCCTGCATTTGGTGCATTTGTTTACAACAGAAAGATAGCAGTGACAGAGGTACAGCACAGCCAAATCTGCAGGAGAATTTCCAGTTACGCTACAAGCCCCATCTTTCACTCTCCTGGCCGAGAACACTTCATCACTATGATGCATGCTGTTTTCATATAAATACAGTTTGTCAGAGAGAAGTGCAAGGAAAAGCAATTTTACAAATGTGCAACCATAACAGCCAGAAGACGATTTTAAACCAGGGGGATTTGTACATGGTTTTTATACTGGATTCATCTATAACTGATTATTGTTTGCAGGAATTAATTTTATAACATACTGTATCAATCTATCCCAGTAGCTATCAATCACCCACCCAAAAAGTATTTATACATCAACATCCAACTCCAGATATTAAAATATCCTTCATCTATCATCCATCCCTTCCTCAATGTTTCATTCATCCTAATGAATTCATCCATTTGTATACATCATCCATCCTTCATTTATCCATGCATCTATCCAACTTTTATTAATCCATCCATCTATCCAACTTTTAATTAATCCATCCGTCCATCCTTCATTAATCCATCTATCCATCCGTCCATGCTTCATTAATCCATCCATCTAGCCTTCATTAATCCATCCATCTATCCGTCCATGCTTCATTTATCCATCCATCTATCCTTCAGTAATCCATCCATCCATATATACTTCATTAATCCATCCATCCATCCTTCATTAAGACATATATCCATCCATCCTTCATTAATCCATCCATCATTAATCCATCCGTCCATTCTTCATTAAACCATCCATCCATCTATCCATCCTTCATTAATCCATCCATCCATCCTTCATTAATCCATCCATCCGTCCTTCATTAATCCATCCATCAATCCTGTATTTATCTATCCATCCACCATCCATTCATCCATCCATCATTAATCCATCCGTCCATCCTTCATTAAACCATCCATACATCCATCCTTCTTTAATCCATCATCATTAATCCATCCATCCATCCTTCTTTAATCCATCCATTACCATGTGCCCCCCAATGTCACCTACCAGCTGGAACTCAGAGCGGCGTGCGTAGGCCTGCTGTATGCCGGCATCAGCCCAGAGTGCGCTCAGTGCCGTCACGTACAGCTGGAACTCCCCGGGCTCCACCCCCGGGGTGCTGGCACGCCCCTCCCACGACATCACCAGCATTCCCTGCTTCTCGTTCTCGCAGCTCTGCCAGCTGATGCCCAGCTTGTCCCTGGCATCTACCAGCACCCGCATGCCCTGCATGGGACCAGGTCAAGGGAGAGGTCACATCTGTGCACACAGTACACAGGTTACATTTACCATAGACCAAACGTCATTATACAGGCGATTGACTCTCAGATCAGGTTTCCCTGAGATTATAGTCTGGAAATCCTGATCACTTCAGTGTCCTCTAGGTGTGCTAAATATAGTGACTCAATATTGTAATATCACGATGCGCAATATCGTATTGAAGATGTTGCAGAAATAATGTAATATTCTGTTGATTTTGTGGCTGTTTGGCTTAGCTGAGTTGGATTTAAACAGACATCTAAAATGTGTGGCTGATGGACAACTACACAAAAACATTTATGGACAAAAAGAATACCTCCTTAGAATCTCAGAATTGCTGTTGTTGTACCAGTCCAATATGAAGGTCAGTTGGAAAACCTCTGTGTTTTTACGATAACTATTGCAATATACCATTTGGTCATGCCGCCCTAGTGTCCATAGAGCCATGACTGACCAATCAGCGATCAGTAGGGGTGGCAAAGTGCAATGACGTTGAAGTATTCGAAGTGTTCGGAGGTGGTAAGAAGCTATTTGAAGCAGTACTGCCAACAGTTTGGTTAAAGGCTGCTCCAGTTGTTTTAGAATTAACCAGAGCGACTGTAAACAATCGATACAAATGGATCGGAGCATGTGCAGAACTGGTTCATAAAGTGAATTAGGGGTCTGGTTATACACCAGGCTAGTGTTGTTACCCATGCCTTACTTTGCCATAGACTGTCTCGACGTACAATCATTTTACAGGCACAAAATAAACTCCCCAACCAAATTCAAGTGTTTGAGGCATAGCAGACACACACACACACACACAGAGCCTTATGCAGCACGCTATTCTGCGTATCCTGATGCACGCAAACACAAGCACAGTGAGTGTGTGTGGCTTTCTGAAGACAACCATGATGTGGGCCAATCTCCATGGGAGGTCTTCTTTTGGATGATCAAACGTACCATCACACACACAGCCAACCCCATAAAGAGAGTAACAACCTATTAAATCCTTCTCTACCTCTCGTCATAGCTCCTAGTAAAGGACATGCTTAATTGTTCTATTTGTCATCTGTTGCTCTGAACCCTCTCTTTAAGTTTCTGCTTAAGGACTCAGCGTGTCCTGTGTGTGATGTGTTTGCGTGCACACACGCACACAACTCCGGTATCAACCCTTTCTCAGTTTGACTGACTCATCATTACTGTTAGCACCTAGACTCATTGATATCATCACCGCTGAGCTACTGTACAGCTAACGTGGAATTTGCAGCACTTACAGTGCGTGGTTGTCTGTTCTTGTGAAGGGCTATCTATCATTCTCTCTGTTTATCTGTCTACGATAGGCAGGTATTGCACAATTGTCTGCCTGAAAGCCTGTCTGGCACTCTGTTAAGTCAACCAGCCAGCATATATCTCTATAGGCATGTCTGTTCTATAGCTTTTAGCCAATGCGCACACTGCCGCTATAGTGGAATGCTCATATTCTATTGTTGGGTGATTAGATTAGGCCTGTTTCCCCTTGTGTGTTGGTGATCCACAACACATGACCCTCTACTCTGAGCTGATGTCACCACTCATATCCTGGCATTATGCTGGGTAAGGCATTATACTGTAGTGATTGTGTGGAATTGCAAGCAGCTAGATTAACAAGGGCTCTGTGGCGGCCAAGGCGGATGTACTAGTCCCTCCGGAATAGTTTGTATTGTTTGCTTGGCAAAAGAGGCCCAGTCATGGACGCTCAGCCAGAAGAAAAACTGGACAGTAGGACGGTTGATATAAAGACAAAAATATGACCATGAAGTTGCATTTTAAATAGGTGTGCATGCACTGTGTCCTTTAATTTGCAGGGGGGCTTGCCAAACAAACAAACATATTCCTTTATCTTATCTTTGGTGTAAACTTTTGACTCCACCGTAGAGTATATGGATAAGGCTAACTCAGTTCAACCTCTCAAATACTTACCTTTATTATGTTCTCATATATAGTGTCCCGGAAATCCAGAAGAGCTTTATGATCAAACTCTTTCCCGTTAATGATACGCATTTGTTTCAGAAACGTGGACTTCCCGCTCTCCCCGGCGCCCAAAAGGAGAATCTTGACCAGCCGGCGAACTGCTCTCCTCTCCCGGGCAAGCATAGCGTCAATCTCCCGACTCCTCCGCCGTGCTTCCCGCTCCTGCGCCGAGTCCCTCTCACGGCGCCTTTCCTTGGTGCCGCCCGCCTCTCGGCTCGCCTCGGCCGGGAGCAGACACCGGGCCAGTGTGCGGACAACTCCCGACATGGCTGGCCCTGGACGTCGAAACGTTTTGCAAGCTTCAGCCAGAAAGATTCATCGTAGGACGAGAGATGCTGTATTATAATCAAATTGTTAAAATGACCCTGGACGCGATCAGCCCGTTGTTAAATAATTGAAAATCTACATAAATGTAGACTATACCGGGCGATTCCGTTATCTATCGACTAGCGGGTTTCAGCTCAACGTTAACCCGAATGTAGCTCGATTCCATGTTGGTAAGATCTCTGTTGTGAAAAAGGTTGCAGGTTCCTGAATAAGACAGAAACAAAGGTTCAAACTACAATTATTTAGGCAAGTCGCTTCTTATTAGCAGAGATAGGCCTAGACCTATTCCAAAAGTCCGATCGTCAAGAAGAAAAACAGTTTTCGAAGATCTAATTGACAAAGAGAAGGAAACTCAGAGCCGCGTAGTAGGCTTTCAAACACTGAACTAGTTCGCGAACTTGGGAAGTAGCGCTGCGGGAGGCGGATAGATTGCATTCTGAGGGATGTGGTTGCTTTACTGCAAGACACCATTAGAGGGCGCCAGAGATCTGCAAGGAGATGGCTGGCTGGTAATGAAAGAGAGCTATCCCTCAACAACCGACTTTTGTTTTACATGAATTCAATAGTGGGCCTATTATTAGTATTCCATTTATATTAAACAAAGTAGGTCCGGTGAAATATTGATATCGAATATTATGCATCATGACATGGCTCTGTGCGTTTTATTGCCGTTACATTTACAGTCTCTAAGACAGTGAGGCTTATTTGTCAATGAGGTTGAGATGATAGGGCTATTATGACGATTATATAGTCTTCACCTTTAACATCCCAATTAACACCATGCTTCCTTGGCACACTCGGGTTTTCTTAAATAGCTTTTAGAGGTCATAAATATTGGGCTACTGTGAAAATGACACCGGTTTGGAAACGAACCACGATGTATCATGCAAACCCTTGACAGCAGGAGTTATTACCCTGTATGACATCTGACTTTTCACTTACGCTAGCCAATTAAACTATAATAAAACAAAAACATGTCTGTTGCTGTCTTACCTCAATATTCAATAGTATATGTTTAGTTTACCTGCATTCCGGATCAAATGTGTAGTTTGCCTACTAATGAACTAAATACATCTGTTTTTCAGTCAATATTGGTTCCCATTGGTTTTCATATGTGTCTGCTAGGCAATGGGTGAATAATTAGCTGGTAATGTCTCTGCTTCAGATTGTTCTGGGACTTGCATACATTTAACTGAATGTAAAATATATAGTTTTATTAAGATTTTGTTTTTATTTTAATAATTTTATAACTCTCCAGTACAGTATGAACATTTACAGCCAGATTTATATAATGGACATTTACAATATGGGCATTAACATTAAGGACATTTCAATAGCATTGTACTGCGGAAGGTCCTGCTTGCCATGTAACATCCATAGTTTCTGCATTGCAAGTACTTACAGTTTGTGTTTGTTTTTTGTAACATATTGAATACTTATTATTGCTAATTGAATGTGGATGGTGGAAACTTATTTTGTAGCATATGGTTAACATGTACAGTACAATACAGTCAACATATGTATTTTTCTAATCACCAAAGGTACCAAGGAAAAGCTGATGAGAGAAATACATATGTGGAGAGTAGCCTATAAGCTAAAATGAGATGTAATGGTGACTCTTAACTGCAGTTATTTTTGTGGTGTAGTTTGAACTTTGTGGGCGCTGTCAGATTAGATTTAAACAGGTGGCAGCTGCTAACAGTCTGCCTTTGAATTCAATATGCATTCACACTCTATTGATACACACACATACATACACAAAGGGTGAAGGGCTAAGGTATCTCTGTACCCCATGCTAACTCATATTGTGTGTGTCTGTGTGTGTGAGAGAGATTGAGGTGAGCACATTATTAAAATTCATCCAGTCCATCATGCTAACACATCAACAACACACTCTCCTGTGTAATTAGCCTAAAAGCCTTTTCATCAGGAACAACGTACTAAACACACACACACACACTAATGGACACTAGCAGTGCTTGCGTCCGCTAATAATCCATATCCACCTCCTAATATGACCTAAGAAGACTAGTTGTTGGTGGCATCATTGTGTGTGTGTGTGTGTGTTTTGTGTTATTTATATGCTAATGAAACTGGAAGGAAGTGTTGTGGAGTGAAATGGGCTGCACAAGCGTGTGTGTGAATGACAAAATGACAGAGAGAGAGATAGAGAGAGAGAGGGAGAGAGAGAGAGAGAGAGAGAAAGAGAGAGAAAGAGAGAGAGGGCACACAGCCAAATCAGAGCTGGTACAGGGAGGTACTGTTGTTATATTGATAACATGTCTCTATCTCTGTCATCTGTTTACTATACCTGTCATCCTTTCTCCTTAACCTCATTCTTGTGAACTCACAGCAACACACTATCTGACTGCATAAGTGATGTGTCTCAGCAACACAAACGTGTTGTCTACCACACAGAAATAACAAATGATCTCTGCTGTTATTCCTCTAACAGTTTTGCTCAAATATTGGTCAAATATGAACTCATTGCTAGCTATTGGGTGTAGTCTGTCCGAGCCCGAATGAAACTTAAATTCATAACATCCAAGTCTGACGGCACACAGTGCTTGTTGTAATCCAGGTCAAGTGTGTGTGTGAGTGGCCCGCAAAGCAGTTGTTTTAGACTGAGATGCAGGTCAGTGTCACACCTAGCATACAAGGTCATTATAGTTCCTTTAAAGTTGAAAGCAAAAGTATAGTGTGTTTAGGGCTATCCCTGCTGACTAGCGTGAGTCAAGGTCATTTATTTAGGGCTGTAAACAAACAACACCCCTTAACCTGCTCCTGCCCTTAGTGTTTAGTAAGCTACCAGCTAACTCGTTAGCTTTGCTGTCATTCCTGCAGCCTGCATGGTTCAGAGCATCCTTCTGTAGCGTTCATGCTATCCAAATTAGTATGGGCAGAGGTGCTGGGAGACGTGTGGCGCAGAGCGATAGGGTGGAGAGTGTGCAGGAGCAGGACTATAGCTGAGATGGGTGGGATGACAGCGTGTTATTTTCCCCACAGAGGGTGAGAGATGGAGGGCTGCCATTGGCTCTTGAAGTGCACACACTTTCACACACAGACACACACTTCCATCAGTTACTGTAATATCCCGACACACCAGAGACAGCCTATTGAATACAAAGCCTAGGGAGAGAGTTTGACACACAAGGTGTATGTGGATTGTATTGTGAGTCGAGGGGCGGGTGAGAGTGTGAGAATTAACATCTCTCTCTCTCTCTCTCTCTCTCTCTCTCTCTCTCTCTCTCACTCTCTCTCTCT
>JAODVN010037381.1:0-10692 GCA_025434125.1 Chologaster cornuta
ACAGTCTTTGACAAATAACTTAAACTTTCATGTGTTCTTCACAGGAAAGTATCTGGCAGATAACTAGTGGGCTGGTGTGAATCACAGAAAACGTATGGCTTTTGACTGAGAAGAGGAAAGACCATCTAAAATCCAACATTCTGTACCCTTTACCAAACAACAGACATTCCCTATAGCAGCAATGGATTCATAGTTCCACCATCAGAGCATTATCACACCCACAATTCACCTACACACACACACACACACACTGCTACCGCTAACTGGTATTGTTTTGTAAGAAAATATTATAGGTAACAACTAAAACTTAAACCATTTATCAGTATGGATTAATCAAGTGATCCAGCCTTATTTATTTTCAGACCTTCCTTGATTTTATGGACATTTGCAAGGTAAAAGATGATGGTAGTAGATTTATAATAGTATTAGTAATAATAAGTAGATACATTTTTGGAAAATACACAATATAAAGTATGTGGTTGCTTTTGCGTTCCCATATAGATCCAACAAATAAAGTTATTTGACAATTGATATATGTGCAATGATCGTTAGGTATACTTTTATTTAATCATGTGAGAAAGATAATTTTGGCCATTATGTAGTGAAAATGCTTAGTGTTGATATGGCAAACATTTACTGTACACAATTGACTGTAGATATGAGCATATTGCATTTCTCATTCAAAACAACTTGATTCGTACAGATACTGTATGTCCCATATCATGTTGGAAACAATCATTTTAAGGTTTAACAAATCCAGAATGGATGGACAGATTTCTAGTGTTACCTTCGGCATTTTTTAACAATGTGGCTAATGTCTTGATCTATGGTCGTCAGAGGTTTTGTCTGAGTCTAAAAATATTGACGTCACAAGGTTAGGAGAAATGTTTAGTTCATTACAAATGCAGCTCTATAGTTCCCTCTTGTCAATTTAATTTCTTGTTCTTCCACCATGTGGAGTAAATAGGTGTTTTATCATTTTCTAATAGCAATATTTTAAAACAATGTAAAAAGTGTAAATACAAAACAAAAAAATGGATATGTCTGTGACTGTCTGTTTATTTAATTTTAATCCTTATTATGCATTATGTTGGTTTACTTGAACTCATTGAAATCACCGATCATCTTCAACTATTATTTTAATTTCTGTGAAACAAACAAAAAGCAAAGGCAAAAAACTATGGTGACCGACTGTCCCTGATTTATTCAGCGTCACATGGTTGTGCATGAAATCAGCATTTTTCCAAAACTGTTTTCATGAATATTTCCACGTGTTTGTGATTTATGCGTTACCAAAATCATCATTGCTTTAGGAGATAAGATTGTCTGCCTTCATGTTGTTACTGGCATTGCAATTTGACATGCATTCCTTATATTACATCATAATATAGCTGCTATTCTGTTGGACTTGCACATGTTTAAGTCTTTTAATACAATGGCACTCAACCATTAAGGTGAGTCATCATTCGATGACTTGATGTCATCGGTTTTACATTTAATGTGTGTTTGGACATCTTGTACTGTATAGTATGACATATTATGTTTCAATTCACAGTTTAGTCCGGGCTGTACATATTTATTTAAGCCTTTGAAAGTAAAAAATCGTTTTTGTTTTTTTGTTATGTTTTCAGTTGCCTTGTGTATTAAATTGTGTTTCCTAAAAGTTTTCTGTAAGATTATATTTTCTATGAAATATCTTGGCTGTATTCCTTTCACTGCATAACACAGAATATGCAAACATGCCATGTAAATTTCTCATCCAAAGATTTTTAAAGTAAATATATGAAAGGTCAATATAATGTAATACCTGTTTTACTTGGTAATAAAGAAGGGCAAATATTGAATGTTGAATGTCTGTCGTGATTTGAGTTTGTGAAATTAGGCAGTACCGGTAATTAAAATAGAGGATGGTTTCTTTAATTAGGGCGCTTGTAATAAACACGTGGGTGGAGACCATGGATGGATGGGTGGACACAAAAGTAATGGAAATCCCTCCCCTTGATCTTTGACGGTTGCCATGACAACATAACGCGCAGTGTAGGTAACTTCTTCACGGCATCCTGAAAAGTCGAAAACGTGGTTTTCTGGAGTAGGCATACATACATACGGACGTTAATCTTCCATGGTACGGACGCATTGTTTTTATTAGCGAGAGGTAACATTTTTGGACTCCAATTCCAGCCCATATTCCCTGTCTAGATCAAATAGGCCTACGCATAATTTTGTGTAAATAGTCGATTGTTCCAGCGAATAATTGATTAAATACATTATTTTAAATATTATACAAATGTGGGCTACGTGTGAGAGTGATAAAAACAACAACATAGCAAATAGCATTGACAATAACGAATTGCCATGCTGGTTTTGGTGTTCGGTTTTCCTCCAGACGCACTGTAAAAGTTCGTCATGTCCGATCTTCTGGCAAAAGAGAAAGCAGCTCGTCTTCTTAAGAAAAGAGGCAGCGTATCATCCATAGACTATAGAAGATCGTCGCTGGGAAGCCATGACGTAAGAGCCAAAGATAGGAAAAGGGAGTAAGTAGATCCAGCAATGTCTAGTTAAAACCATTGATCAGCCTATCATATAGCCTGAATACAAATATAATAGCCTACTGTTTTATTACATTTTTTTTTTATTAGCTCTACTACTGTCTCCTACATGGATGATCCAGGACACCATGACGATAACAGTCGTGTCCAAATGGAGAACACATATCAGATTGGTAAGGCTATTCAAAGTGAAGTTCACCACCACACACCAAGGAGGGATGCATGAATGACTGGCTTTCCTTTGTTCTGACCAGTACCTAGCAAGCGCTTCCCCGTTGCCATGGTCACCGAAATACTCAGGGATGTCCTCACAAGTTATCTACAACAGGAACAGTATGAAGCAGATCTGTGTCGACAGATGACAAAAACAATATGCGAGGTAAACAGAATGAAACTTTTAAAATTATTATCTTAACTGCAACATACAATATGTTGTCAATTCATATGTTAGGGCTAGATGTCATGTAGCAAAGGAACAGAGATAGTTTAACTTGGTGTTTTCTATTTTGTTCATTTGTCTTTCCCCAGGTGATAAAAGCCCGGGTGAAGGAACTGATGATTCCCAGATACAAGATAATTGTTCAGGTCAACATTGGACAGCTAAATGATCAAAACATGCGAATTGTCAGTCGCTGTCTCTGGGATGCTTCGAATGACAACTATGCCTCTCACACTTTCAAAAACAGCTCTCTGTTTGCTGTGGCAAATGTCTACACCGTTTACTTTGAGTGAGTGGAGGATTATGACTACATGTTAAAATAATAAATAAATTGCATTTAAAAATAATATTCAAAACTAACCTGTAGCACAATGCATTATATTGTTGTATTTTTACAGTATATCAGTAAGTTGCCTAAACATTTTTAAGTTGGCAAAAAAATAAAACACATTCTGTTTAAGAAATATCCAGTGCTGTGTTGTTTTATTGTTAATAGCAAATACAAGTCATTGCCACACTTATAATCAGAGGGATGTGTGGTTTTTCCCAACGGGTGAGTATTTTTCTATCAGCATGGTAAACCGTTGTACTTTTTCCCCAAATGCTTCCTCTAGCACATGAGAGAGAGGTCACTCTTCCGACAGCCATGTCGACAGCACAGTGCGACCAGCACCTTGTTTATGTCCCGCCAGTGCCCGTCTGAAGCCGCATCCCTCGTACGAAAGTGAACCAACTCTCTGCTGCTCTCTGGCAAGGGACACAAGAAACGATATATAAATAATTAGACAATGGTACACAGTATTATTATTTACATTCACGTTTATAGGAAAAACATGCCTGTAGGCCTTGATTTAGGTCTGGAATTCTCACTGTAGTTGAAACCAGTGTTACACAACCGTGTTTTGGTTTAAACTTGCTGAGTGTTTTGCACTCCTCTACTCCTCCCCCAGCACGCTCTGTGGAGGGTGTTCCATAATGACACAATCGAGGACTGTACCTTTAAAGCTTCCCGATGAAAATAAAAAAAAACGCCAATTTAAAATACGCTTACCCTGCGATAACAGATCCTCCTTCGCGAGTCTCCTCCACCGGGACCCACCGCAGGTGTAAACCACCGCCCGCAAAAACTCTCGTCCGCACAGCTTCAGGGCGTGACCCTTGTCTTGGCCCCGGACCTGCGTTAGACACAGCAAGACAGCCCACAGTAGCATCAGAGAGAGCTCCATCGACTTCATGGCTAATAGGCTATATTAGGCTGTTATGTTTGATTCACTCTACACCTGGACTGTGTCACACCTGCCTTTTTATACAAAATATAAGCTCACGTCAAACCCCTTTGCTGTGTTTGTGTGTGTGTGTGCTATATAGGAAGAACCCATATCCTGTAAACAGTGATGTGCAAGCACTTTAGTAATGATTATGATTCATTTGCAGATGGACCTGCTGTCCATTTGGGAGATGTGTGTGTGTATCTCTACAATTGAAAAGTGATTAACTCCAATTTCTAAATGTTAAAGAGAGGATATCCTAGTTAAGCAACATAATTATATCGGGTTTATTGCCAAGGTTTTTAGCAAAGTGTTTCTTAATGGCTTTCATGAGTTACCCCTCATGAAACAGATTAAGAATATGGCTTTCATATGATAGCAACATAAATATGTTTGTCACTTGCTAAGTACATCGTCGGCAATTCCAAGAAGAGTAAATCAATGTGAAATATATATTTTACGTGATTCATAAAATAGTATGTATTTTAAATATCTCTTTGAAAACAGGTGTGCACAGTACAACTATACTGCACAGGTGAAAACAACACGCTTTATGCCTGCGTGCTTAAGAAGTTGTGGGCGGGGCTAGCAGATCCGGGGACTATCGGTGACCCGCATGACCCTTAAGGATTGCAAACATGGCGGAGGTAGGAAAGTGGAATAAATATTCAGAGAAATATATATATATATATTATTGTTTATTGTATACATACTTGCTTCACGCGAATGTAAGGAGCTCATTTGCCGTTTATTTCATATAGAAAATCACGGGTGAAATAGTTATATTTCCATATATTACGCACTTGGTAATTGTTGACAATCTCCTGTTTTGTAAACTTCGGGCTTGGCTAGCGTTAGCTTCTCTAGCTAACAAGTCAGCGCTAGCGCCAGGTCCCTTCGTATTACACGCCAGTATGAACACAGCGCTTTCGTGGCTATAAACATTTGTTATTTGAACACTTGTACGTGTGTGAAGGCGGTTGAACTAGCATGAGGCTTGCTGGCCGGTAGGCTAGACACATGCACACATGCTGAAGGGTTAGCATACAACTTGTAATGTAAACTAAGTTAGGAAGATGCTAGTTAAGTAAAGGTGCATGCTAGCTAAATGTGCTGGTAGTTGAGAAGAATTGACTTAAGCGCTATATTACTGCGTCGTTCTCCCGCTAGGTGTGTTTTATGCTTTAATGTGTGTCTGGTGCATGTGTGTGTTTTTATTGAATCTCCTTTGTTCGGTCCTGTCAAACAACCTGGGCATCCGAGCGCGCTTTTAGTGCCCTCCCACATTTTCATTTTACATTGGTACCGGTACACATTTATTGAAAAGTGGGAATCTCATATACATATTACATTGGTACACATGTATTGAAAAGTGGAAATCTCATATACATGTTACATTGGTAGACATTTATTGAAAAGTGGGAATCTTATATGCATATTACATTGGTACACATTTATTGAAAAGTGGGAATCTCATATACATATTACATTGGTACACATTTATTGAAAAGTGGGAATCTCATATGCATATTACATTGGTACACATTGAAAAGTGGTAATATCATATGCATATTACATTGGTACACATGTATTGAAAATTGAGAATATCATATGCATATTACATTGGTACACATTTATTGAAAAGTGGAAATCTCATATACATGTTACATTGGTAGACATTTATTATAAAGTGGAAATCTCACGTATGCTCATTGTTTTATTCCAGCCCCCCTTAGGGAGTTCGAGCCCAGGTATCCGATTTTATTCTTTTGTTTCTTGTTACAAAATACATTTGATTGAAAAAATTGCTGTAAAATATAGCAAGACAAATGATAATATGATTAGTATTCATTTAAATCGTTTTCATGTAATTTAAAATGCATACTCGTTGTTTATGTTTGAAACACATCTTGAAGGAGTAGATGCATTCTGAGTTTTAAATCAAAACCTTTGTTTAACTCTGCTTTTAACCACAAAGGCAACACCCTGACACAAACTCATAAACATTTAATCCACATGTTTTTTTTTTGACGGCTGATCTTTTCATCAATTTTCCTTTTTTATTTCTTTTATTATTTGAACTTTTTTTGCAGGAGGTTCAGTTGGTTCCGATGACCATGATTTCGACCCTTCTGCGGACATGCTTGTACACGACTTTGACGACGAACGCACCTTAGAAGAAGAGGAAATGATGGAAGCAGCAGACGAGACCAACGCCACAGAGATCGAGGATCTCGCACGTGTGAGTTTCGCTTTGTTTTCATGTCCCCACTAGTGTAAAGATGGGCTCAACGATGCAGGAGAAAGATTGTTGATATTTAAACTTGATCCCCAAAAACCCCACCTCTCTTCATGTTTATAGGGGGCTATCATAGAAGGCCCCATGTCCACACAGCACCTATTTCTGACAGTTTAGAAGGTGCTTCAATAAAAGGCGCTGCGCACAGGTTTGGTTTCTATCACAATATCTTTAATGACAGTATATCCTCCACTACGCCATCTAAAAGCGCTCTGAGCGACTGCACAATAAAGGCAGCGCGCTGTGATAAAAGACCCTGGGATCCTCATGGGAACAATTAATAAAAGACGCGGGCCCTAAAATAGAATAGAATAGCGCTATGTGCACACGGGGCCTTGCAAGCTCCGCCCCACAAATGGGCAATATATTGCCATGGCTGCGATAGCGTTGTGTGATGCGGTCTGGACTATTTAGTTTTTGCTCCTGTTTACGGAGGCCAGTACTGTGTAGAAACGGCAGCTAATATAGCTACATATAGCTAGCGGACCATGAGCAGTGTATTCTCTGAATGTGACAAAAGGTGTGTTTGTTAACAATCGCTGCTGTTAAATGAGTCCATCGCCTTTGAGAGGGTTGCTTATGGGTGTGGTTGGTGTGAAGTAAAGTCTGGAAGCGGCTTGACAACTTGGTGAAAACAAAATTCTGCCAACACCCATCAAGCCAGAGAGTATTGGGCAGGAGTCTTGGTGAAGCTCTGACTTGTCGGCGTTTTCATGAATAAAATTATAATCTTAGCTATACACTAAAAGGAAATGTGAAACACTGATTTTTACAGCGGTTTGTTTTCGGCGAGTTTGCGAAAATGTAGCGCAGCGATGCTTCCGGTTAACAACTGACCAGACCAACTGTCTTTTCTTCGACACGCAGGAGGGCGAGATGCCCATTCAAGAGTTGCTGAATTTATATGGTTACGGGGGCGGCTCACCTGCAGAGGACGACGAAGAGGAAGAGGATGACGATGATGATGACGAGGAGGACGATGATGAACCAGAGGAAGAGGATGACGGGGAAGAGGAGGAGGACGATGATGACTCGGACAACGAAGAAAGCAACAGGAGCACCGGAGAGTTGAAGATGAAAGAGGTGCGTTTCCCGACGTCTTTTCTAATGGCTGTGGTGTTTATGCACCCTGTTTATTTACACTTTTACATTTACTCCCAGGCTGAGGAAGCCAAGGTCCAATCAGAGCAAGGCGCCATCACCCAGGCAACCGGTGCGGGCCACGCACGCCCCGGCCGCTCCATCGGCACGGCGGAGCTTATACGCTCACAGACACGCGCATACTTTGAAAGTGAGCATGCCTCCTGGCTACGGCTACTTCAGCCTGTTGTTTATGTGAGACCGGGGTTCTAGTGGGGTGACTTGTTTGGTTCGAGCCCCCCGGAGAGGGCCTGCCTTGCTTGAGCCAGACCGCTAGATGCTCTGGGGGAGTCTGATAAGGGCAGGGTGAAATGATTTCTCCCCCGGCGTTTCAGATCATGATGCTGAGGAGGAGTCTGATGAAGATGAGGACTATGTTCCATCTGAAGACTGGAAAAAGGTAAGACCCTGTGTTCTCTGAAGACGGTACTTATGCGCTACTTTGTCACAACTGGGTTTCAAGAAAGATTCTTTGCTCTGTTTATAGTGGCACATTGCATTGCTTACCAGGCATATTTGGTTAGAAGTGGCCATATACAATGTGGAATGCGGAACTAGTGTTTTTCCTCCAATCACCATGACATTTCATGGGAATAAAGGAGGAATCACTTTTAGCAGAAATCATACCACAGCATTTTTAGACATGGAGTGAAAACGTGATTGGACAAAGCCCCATAGGTGCGTGAGTGAATATAGTGTAGTGAGTGTATATTGCAATTAATGGTATTATGTTTTTAACAAGTCCATTAAATTATGTATTATATTGACATTTCATTAGCCAGACAGTTGATTGTAAAAATATAAACTACAAAAATTCTTTCCTATGCTTTACTTAGGCTTATATTGCACATGTGAAATATATTTTAAATCGCTCAAGCTCTGTTTAGTATCTGCTTATCTGAGCGGTGTCTTGTGCTTGACCTCCACAGGAGATCATGGTGGGCTCCATGTATCAGGCGGAGACTCCCAGTGGCCTGTGCAAATACAAGGAAAACGAAAAGGGTCAGTATGGAGGCAATGTCTTTTTATTTATATATATATATATATATATATATATATACACACACACACTTTAAGGGAAAATGCCCACTGGTTCCCATCTGACACTCGTCTGCACCAAAGTTTAGAACACGGTTCTATTCGCTGAGTGGCAAAACCAAGTTGTTTGTCGAACGTCATTAGAAGTGCATTCCCTGACACGCGAGAGTGAGCCATTGTCTCATCGGCACACCCCTTTTTCCACCCAGTGTACGAAAACGACGACCAACTGCTGTGGAACCCTGAGAGTCTTCCGGAAGGCAAGGTGGTGGAGTTCCTGACGGAGGCGTCGAGACGCACCGGGGAGGAGAAGGGAGTGGACGCCATCCCCGAGGGGTCGCACATCAAGGACAATGAACAGGTGAATGGCTCTCACGTAGCTCAGGCCCAGCATCACCAGAGCCATGTAGATGAGATTGCTATTATGGGGTTTGTCGAATTTTGAGGATATTTTAATAAAAAGAATGTTTGATTGATTTGACCGAAACATTGCCTATAACTTCACTCTGCGAGGATTTATGTGTTTTTGGAATATTATTACATTCATTCCCAGGTACTTCTAGTGAACCGCTATGGGGAAGATGTACTTGCTGAGGAGCATCCGTGCACAGCTAAATCTACCGTGCACGGATGCTCCTCAGCCTCCTCAGCAAGTTGTTCTTAACACTTACCACCGGGCCAGAACCGTTCTGTTCTTGCTCCCACAGATGCATCCAGAAAGTATTCACAGGTCTTCATCTTTTCCACATATTATGTTAGTCTTATCCAAAATGGATTACAAAATAATACAAAATGTTTCTCAAAATTCTACACACCCCATAAGAGCAAAGTGGAAAAGTTTGTCTGTTGTAAAACTTCAGCGAATGTATTACAAATAAAAAAGGCGAAGGCCTGTGCATACTTTCCGGATGCACTGTATGCATTACGTTGCTCTCTTTGTTATAGTCCAAAACACTTGTTTCACTGTCATAGGGTGCCCCCCCCCCCACGTCAGACACAGTGTGGGGGTGTTGTGTGGTGCAGTCTGCACCACTTGGTTTGTTTTCTAATTTATAGAGCCACGGCTGTGTACTAGCAACACTGGATTCTTTTTTTTCAGCACTCGCACAGAGCGGGCAGCTAGGAGCCCGTGAGGAGATACCCGCTGAATTTGACCAAAAGTGTATTATCTTACTATCGCTGACTCTTCAATCTCCACAGGCTTTATATGAGCTGCTGAAGTGCGACTACGATACAGAGGAGGCTTTAAGAAGACTACGCTTTAACGTTAAAGCAGCCCGAGGTACGCACATCTGGATTCTGATTTTTTTTACTGGACTACACGTCGTGCATCAAAGTGAACCCCTGTCCTTTCCTCTCCAACAGAAGAGCTGTCTGTCTGGACCGAAGAGGAATGTAGACATTTTGAACAAGGGCTAAAAGCCTATGGAAAAGACTTTCATTCAATACAGGAAAGCAAGGTGAGCGACCTGTTGTAAGAGGACTGGGGTGTGGTGCAGCCAACGAATTGCTGTTAAAGCTAATGCACGATGACGTCATATAGTATTATTACATGTTTTTTGTTTTTGTGGCTGATGGAACTTCAGGGATGACTTCAGCTCCGTTTAAAACCCTGTGGTGTGAATTAAAATCCAGTTTGCAAAATGGACACGTTAGGGCTAGGCGATATGGACCAAAAATAACATTCCGATATATTTACGTTGAATACCGAAACACGATATATATCGGTATGTTCTATAAAGTGGGCTAAATCCTTCAGGCATAAAGACAAACGGGAAACCGGACGGAAATTTGATATTTTTTATTTTTAGCGACATTAATTGACATTTGTGAGCTTTCTCTCTCTCTCGCTTCTGACTCCACCCCTCAGGACAAGTGCAGGCATGGAGGTAGACGAACAAATCAAGAAAGTAATGAATAAATGCATAATATAACTATATCAATATAAACGATATTTTC
>JAODVN010037487.1:0-10690 GCA_025434125.1 Chologaster cornuta
CTTCTGAACCATTCTTAGTCTGGCCCCTCGCCTGAGACCACTTTGCCTTGGGAGATCCTACCAGGAGCACAAGGCTCCAGACAACACAGCCCTCAGGTTCATAGGGTACCCAAACCTCTCCACCGCGATAAGGTGATGGTTCCCGGAGAGGTATAAATATATATAAATATATAAATATGCAGTGTCGTTTTAATCTTCAACTTAATAGTGGGGCTAAATAAAATAATTATTGTAATTAAAATCGACTTCATTAGAAGTCTGAGGCTAGCTCAGGCTAAAAGCAGGATAATGACAGACTGTACTGTCTTGCCTAGTAAAGTAGGGTACTGGTGTGTGTGTGTGTGTGCGTGTGTGGGTGTGTGAGATTACATAAACGATAGCTATCTATTTAATATTGCTCAAATATCCACAAACAATTGGAAGAATTTTCTTTTAAATATTCAAACATCACATATCCTTCGTGTCACAAAGCAAAGGGGATCTAAAAATAATTGTATTCCCGTCGTTTATTACCTTTTTTTTCCAACATAGGTCCCATAATGCGTGTTAATGCATAGAAATGTGACTCTCTATAGTAAAATAACCTATATTGTACATAAATGTACAATAAAGTGTAACCTACATCACAGAAGTGCAAACATAGTGAGATATTTTAGTGTGTTGCAGAAGGGAGAGGATGCACAGCATTGTGATAATGTATTTCTAGATACAATAAAAGCCATCGCAAACCTATTAGTTTAGCAGAGCTGGAGCAATGACAGGGTCGTTTGCCCATGTTTACTTCTGTAGGCTATTGGATGTCAGCTACGACACATATCCCACACAGAAACTAAACACAAATTTAGTATCGATACGAAATCGGGAGAATATAGGCTACCAGTCGGAAGCACAGAGGGAGAAACATATCGGGAGTGTTGGCAAATGCAGTGCCTCATTCCATGATCGTGCCCAATGCACCTGTCCAATGTCAATAGGCTTGGCGCCAGCTAATGTAGTCAACTTAATGAAAGCAAATACAGAGATTTACTTAGAAAAAGTAAGTAAAATATATACCACACACATTTCACAAATTAAAATCACAGTGCTTCACAACTATAGGGTAATACACAGCAATAGTAAATACATGACAGCACATAACACAAATAAACAAACAAAAACAAATAAACAGAAATACACGTCAGACCCGCCTAACCACCCTACAGTCTAACTAAAATCCTCTTTAAATAAAGAGTTTTCAACAGTGTTTTAAAGGTTTCCACTGAATCCAAGCAGCGTAAGAAATGGGGCAATGCATTCCACAACCTAGGTGCTATTGCTAGAAAAGGACGGTCCCTTCTAGTCTTAAAATGTGTATGGGGAACCATTAGAAATCTCTGACCTGTTGATCTAAGACTACGAGAGGAAGTGCACAGCTGTATCAGATCAAAGATGTAAGGGTGCGCTTCTCCTTGTAGGGCTCTAAAAGTAAGAACCAAATTTTTGAAATGCATTCTTAATTGCACTGCAACCAGTGAAGTGAAGCTTAAACAGGTGTGATGTGTGCCCTTTTTCCGGTGTGTGTTAATAGCCTCGCAGCAGAGTTTTGAACAATCTGGAGGCGATAAAGCTGTTTCTTATTAAGACAAGTAAAAAAAGGCTGTTGCAATATTCTAACAAAATAAAAGCATGAATGATCATCTCCAGTTTGTCCTTAAACACCAGGGCTCTTATTTTGGATGCTTTATATATGTTAGAGATCCATTCCTTTAAACATGTGAAAACACTGATAACTATGTAGTATAGTAGAGTTAGACCGTTAAACTGTATTTAATTGTCTGTTCAGGATTATTTAGGAGGGCCAGAAACATTGCTTACCCCTCCCCGTAACACGAGGATATAAAAGCGTAGAGTGTTTGAATCAGCTCAGTATTTATCCTGCTCCAAAGCAAGTTATTAGCCTACTAAATGTACAGTCCTTCAAAAGCCTACATTTCCATATCTAAATCACCATAGCTGATAGCTGATAGCTATACCTTCATTGCAGAAATAGGCACACAATGTGGTTTAGAGTCAATGTGCATTATTTTTAAGATAATGGTTTAGTAGCCTAGTCTACACCCAGCGGACAAATCCAGTCGTCATTCTCGTGTTAATATCAACATCCAAATAATCCAACTGTATTTATGCAGTCCAATCCTTTTTCAAATAGAAAAAATAAAGCACATATCCAAACGAAAAAATCCAAGAACAGCGTCTCACGGCAAAAAGTGATATGCTAAAAAGTGGTTTGTTAAAAACTGGTTTGTTAAAAACTGATTACTGCCCACGAGAATCTAATCCTTTTTACCAGTATACATCTATTTAACTCATAAAATGCAATCAATGTTCAGCTGAGGATACCTTTTTTGCACAACACTGTGGTATGGAGTTTACCGTAGAACATGCAATGGTTGTGGTTACAGCGCCTCCTGATGAGACACCGCCGTAATTTTATATACTTGCCGACTTTTTTTATTAATTCCAATTTGGTTGGGTGGTTATATTTACACTTTTCAGTGGTGTGACAAACTCAAAACACATATGTCTGCTTTACACAATCTTTAACGTGAAGAAATATGAAATAAATAAATATGTACAGCTAGTAGTTCAGGACATTTATGTGTTGCTTGCTGACAATTGCAAAACTATCCATGATGGCAAACTCACACAATGATTAAATAAACAAACAGCTCACCCTGTTGCTTACTATCCTATGCATCTTAACCAATAAACAGTATCTTACATGGCTGTTTACTGTATAGTTGCCTATTACTTCAGCACCTGGCTGCCACAAACATTACGCCGAATCACAGCCGTGATCAGTACCGTAGCCTGTTTTTACACACTCCCTGATATTAGTCTGACTGAGTAGGCGTACAGTATTCTTCCTCCTTCCAGGGCAGCGACGTAACCCTTCCTAGGAGCAGCAAAAAGCAGCAGACACGAGTACCGATGTGGTGTCCAAAAGTGACTTGCTGATAGAAAGTGATCAAGGTACTGTATGAAAAAGTGCATTTTATAGTTTTATTCCCACATTTGTATCTGGTAGAAATGAATGATTAATTATAATCTATGGCATAGAGCATGTGAAATACTATAAATTAAGGATTATCTCAGCGTCCTATAAACTGTCGTGTTAGTTCGAAATATCAATATTGTCTTTAATTTCCAATATGTAAGTTGTGTATTTATTTGCTATGTCAAATATACTTGTTTAGCGTATATATTTAGAAAATATAAGATACTGGTAGTCTAAGGCTACGTTTACAATGCACAAATATCTGGCCCATATCCAAAAGATTTTCGCCCCGACTCGGGTCTGATCTTTTCAGAGCAGTGTGATCAGCACAAATCACATGGAATCAGATATTTTCTCATCAGGTCATGTGGTACTATATCGGATACATATCTGACTATTTTAAATGCAATCTCAGTCTGAACAGTCAAATTAGACTTTATGTGACTTTGACGTCACTCTAGATAGACATTCACTGTGTGACTCGCCCTCGCTAGGCTCACTCATGGCCATTGTTGGTTGACATTTGTTACCTCTGAGCGGGGGAAGTTTTAGTCCTACTGGCGAGTGAACGGGCATGCATAATGAAGTGGTCATTGGATGGACCGAACGAGGTGTTAACCATTGCACACAAAAGGCCCTATGCCCGGGTAGGATCATTGTCCTGCCCCCATGTTAAATGATGAGTTTGGATACTGCACATGATACGTATGCTGCCTTGCTGACCAGATGTACATACAGTACATTGTAGAAGCAGAAATACACCCCACCTCCTTGCCCCACACGTTGATCAACAGCCCTGTGTGACTGTTTCCCACGATCAAAGCAGAAAAAAAGAGCTACTGATACGCAACCCAACATGAGCAGATGAAATCCACTGGCAGTCTGCAGGCAATTTGCATCATTTGTGGTGGAGAAAATATTTTCAAAAGAAATCAGATGTTGCTAGGGATAGACAGATTGCATTTTTTCCTGAACGATTCTGATTAGCGGCTTTTGTCAAGCCTGACCGGCGGCGGCTTTCACCAATTCCATTGTACAGCTCTGTTATTTAGATGCAGATTTTAAATGTACTCTCATTATAAACCAGCGCCCGCAGTCATAGGAATTTGTCGACGGTCCCTTAACCAACATCACTAGTTTGTCATGTGTTTACATTTTTAGAAGGCAGCGTCCGTTTAACAGCCAGGACACACAGAAATAAATAGTTTAACTTAAAACTGCCCAAATCTTTTCATCGTCAAGCCATGTCTAATGGAACTGTCGCCACCAGTAGGATAATCTATACCCTGTGTCGCAACCTGCGAGTCAACCAAGTTGCGGTGCGGTAAAGACTGGCTGTCGAGTATGCTAACTGAAAAATAAGATGTGTAATTTCTTTTAGGCTACTATGCAAATGGTTTTGCTCTGTTTTACTTGCTAGATATAGATTTACTTGATAGATCAAAGTGTGTATTCTCTGTATAAAAATACATTTACTGATATAAATACAAGCGTACCTGCAACTTGACATCTATTTTGGACACTACAAGAAATGTGTTATGGCTACCGGAACACTGACCGGCCGAAACGACTGGTGTCCGGTCAATCGGTGCATCTCGAATTTTAGCACTAAATCAAAATAGAGCATCAAGGATTGCAGTCTGAACTTAGCCTAGGAGGGTCCCGTCAATCACTTCACTGGGCGTGGCGTTGACGTTGTTAGGGGCCAGCAAGCTGCCAGTGCAGACACAGCACAGAGCAAGGGACAAGACAGATGCACACTCGGCGGAGTCACATCACCTATATTTACCTTGGGTTGCTAGGTGATGAGGGTACAATGACCATGAGCAATGTGAAGAGGGTCGGGGGTAAGAAGAACAAAAAACAATCAAAAATGACAAACCAAATAGACCAACTGTAGGACAAATGGTTAAAAACAGACCAACTGACTGAACAGAATGGTGGGAAAACATTATAGATGGCCAATGAGTGCAGTCCCAGTGTTTCCAGGACAACATATTACTCTGCATTATGGAGAGACCATTCCTATTGAACTTGGAAACTTGGTCAGTCGCCTCACCTGGCCACTGACTGGATGACTTTGGAGGAAGTGTCCTTTATGTTGGTGAGGAAGCGTTCCGTCCCGCCCTTCAGAATGTCCAGGAAGCCACTGCCAGATTGGTCAGGATCATACACACCTGCGGAAACGACGCACAGATGTAGCTGTGATGGAGTCACTATCACTTAAGGTAAGTGAAGCAAATCTGTACAATATTTTACACAATCACCCTTCATGCAAAAATTTCAAACAGCCACGGAAAGACAACTTGACAGATAAACATATGCTACGGACAGATTCACTGGCCTGCTTTCATGCTTTGATCACGATGTGAGCGCCGATGTTGTTAAAGACAGAGAAAACACATTCTGCTCCCAACCATACAGAAAGCCTCTTAACTCACGTGTGTGTACCTCTTCAACAGCATATACTGATTGTGATGCTAATTTCACTGAGAAAATGTTTTGTTGAGGATTGTTTATATAAAAGCTTGTAGAGGTGGCTGGCATATATTAGTAGTATAATAGACTATTTGCTACATTTAAAATAGATGCCCCATTGTGAAATTCCAATTTCTTCTGCTGCAGTGTGGTCAACTGCTCAACTCAACATGCTAAATAAACAAAACGATTATTAATTGTGTTGTCTGAAAAGACTCAAGACAAACTGGAGTACATTTAAAAGTGTAATTTAGAATTAATACATTGTGGAGAACAAGCCAGTCATATTTCCCTAGGTGACATTTCTGCATAATAGCCAATCAAACCTGACATATCCTCTCACTATCACTCAGACAGCCAATCATACAGTACTTGACATACCCTCCTACTAGTCAAACAGCCAATCAAATTAAAGCATGTCTAAAACATCTTTTAAAAAGCAACACCGAATGAAATAAAACTTTCAGCCAGCACAAAGGGAATGAATTGTCTCCAACATGAAATATGAATGACAAGGCTTTCATATTTCCTCAATCGGCAAGGCGACACTGTACCAAGCATACGCATCTCGATTTCCCCATGACGACACAATATGATAAATTGTACTGTGTGTGAGTCACCACTAACCTCTAACCAGCGATCAGACAATCTGTCTTGTGTGAGTCACACCAGTTATGCGTGCATAAAAATAAAAAAAAGGCTCACAAGCGTACAAAACGCAGCATTATCTCGCCCTGGTGATACCAACGACACCAACGTCTGAGTATTTTGAGTCAGTAGGGCTCCAACTGCTTCATTGCCACCAGTGCTTCGCAGAGACGTCTGTTTAGCGTGGAGACCTGTGGCTTTGTGCACTGTGTGTGTAGCAGGTGTTGCTAGTAGCAACCGTGTAGATGTATATGCCAAGAGGGCTGCCACCTCAACGACAGGGGCATCCATTCTGCATGTCACATGTTGGTCACGGCGGCTTGAGGAGGCTCTTTTGGTCACGCTTATACGTCGACGGTGCCAACGACGAAGCAGTGGCGCCATCTGTATCGCTATAGCAACATGGCCGGTTTACAAATGGTGCGGGATTTCAAGATGGTCTTTGCATAACGTCCTCCAGTCCTGGCTCAATTGTACAGTGTCGTGATGTCGGCAATTTGTGCTCGTCCAATCAGTGGTTAAGGTCCCGGTCGGAACAGCAATGGAGGGCTCCATTAATAAACTCCAGTAGCTGATATAGCAAACACTTAAGTCATGTAATGGCAATCTATTGTTCATGGAGAAGACCAGCGCAGCCATCCTACAGACTGACACTGACTGATAACACACTGTTCTCTGCCACTATATAGCACGTTGACTCTTTGCATGTGACCCTTAAATGACCTGGTCCTGAGACAGATCAATCAGCTAAATCATTAGAGAGTACGAAGACCATTAAGGCATTTCTCAACAAAAGCACTGCAACCGTGTCTCATCTGAAAACAGACTTGTCTGGCTCAGTAAGTAAAAAGCTAAGTAAAAGATAGCTTTGCCAGTTAAACATGTCACCTTTGTGCTTACAGATTAGAAATAATGTAATCAATTCAACTAACATTTCCATAACAGACGCGCCACACATACAGAGAGCTCTCCATCTTCACCTGCATGCATATTCATTTACACAACAGTCTACGCACGTGGCTCCTTCACCTAAACACACACACACAGCTAACCACGTAGGCTCTCACCTGCGTTGTTGTGGAGGTTGTGGATCTGGGTGGGCGGCTGCCCCGCGTTGTTGCCGAAGCCTCCGTTCTGCTCCAGCAGCTGCAGACATTCATATCCGTCATGGACAGGTCGCCAACAGTAGTACGCGCTCAACATGCTCATGGTACACACCGGGTAAACACCAGAGAAAAGGACGCAAAAGGGCCTACATTCCTAGATAAACACTTAATATTAACAGATAACGGCAAATATTTAAGTCCTGCTAAAAACAGAAGCAAGTACATTTACAAAAGGAGACCGTAATTCCCAGTGCTGCTAAGAACAGAAGGTGCCAAGCAGAAATACAAAAAGCCAATGGACATTAAAAATATGACAACAAAATTATGTGGTGGGAGGGAGGTGGGGGAGGAAACGAAGAGCCGTGGCTGGTGGTCTGTGCATCTGAATGTGTCCCTCCCTCTGCTCCGTCAAGACAGAAAGGAGAGAGGAGGAGGAGAGAGGCAGGAAGGGAAGGAGGAGCGTAATCTGCTTTAGTCCAGCAGGGCGAAAAGTCCCTGCTTAACCCAGATCAGAGGAGCCCCCTCCGAACGCGAGAGACCTGGTTGGAGATCTCCTTGCTCAACACTTTCACAGCAGGAGTCTCAAACTTCTAAATTAACACCCATGGAGATCGGGAGCAAATTAGGCACCTCCTATTTCAACAGCATGATAAGAGTATAAACAAACACTGCATTAGAAAGTGCACGGACGTTTAATAAACCACTGAATGACCCTACAGTCTACTAGCCACTGTAGTTACTGAGTGACCACTCAAACACAGTGTGGGGAGAGGGGTGTGTTGTAGAACCTCTTCAGTCTGGTACTGGTGAGACTTTAACCAGATACTTTACGAGACAGACCACTGAACAAAACACTATGGGAGAAGTCCTTAACATCAAAAAGCTGCTGGAAGTGCAAGATTGTGCATGCAAAGCAGAAGTATCACCTCTGGAGGGAAAGCACATTATTTTGGGGTCAAGTTTTATATCTGGTCTGACTAGTGCTTCTATGCAGTAATTATGTCCAGGTGACCATTGGAAGTGCAGTAATTTTGGCTCATCATTGATTTAGATACCTGAAGTTGTTAGCTTAAAATAACAGCTGGCTAGCATTACCAAGATGTGTGCATCGCAAAAATGGCAAGAGGTCACTGAAGTAAGAATATTATTGAAAGGCTTCCGTGCTTTACTATCAAGTTGTTCCACTCACTGGTCTCGAGTAAGGTCGCGAGAAAGTAGCTTGTTCCCGTTTTGGCCATGCGCACACCATAGATTCTGGAGTGCTCTGCTCAAAAATATTTAGTGCAGATGTGACGGAGATAGTCCGCCCCCGGACATCCCACTCAAAGGGCGGACGCTCCTACAAGGCAGGCCAAAAACCCATCGGCCCTGGCCTGTGTCGCCAGAGCGTCCTATGAAGTGTCGGATTAATTTAGTGCACAGCTACCAGCTGGCCACCGCTACACAGACACAGCAGTATAGCAATAGCTAAAATTGATAATTTTTTGAAAATTACATTAGCAGTACTTGGTGGGTCTCTAAATAGATTAGTTCCCCCTAAGTGGGTCCTGGCACAAAAACGTTTGGGAACCCCTGTGTTATGGCTCTCTCCCTAATAATTTAGATAGGGGCCTGAACTGAAAATACTGCCTGCGGGCGTTTACCAAGATGGCTGCCGAGTAGCAAGTTAAGGACCCTGCTTTAGCACGCACGTACCTCGGTGATGGGGGACTTGGGGTTGACATTACGGGCAGCAGCTATTTCCTGGAGCTGGTTGACCAGCTCCGTTATGGACAGACGCTCTTCTGGGTTCACCTTCAACATGGACCCTGGAGACGATGGACGGATTAACAGCATTGTGAGTTCAAGTACTTTCCCTTTTTCCATGGAATTTCGGAATACAATAAAACTAATGGTTTAATTAATGAATGCAGAGTCTAACGTTCAAAGCCAACATTTGTGTGTTATTACTACTAATTACTACTAGGTTAGGTATTGGCAAGGACCTCACGATACACATCACGATACATGGGTCATGATAGGATTGTATCGTGACACATTGCAATAACGATACATAATGCAATACAATAATATCTACAGATTTTTCAAAAGAGCTAATACATACAACTACATCTGTTTAATAATATTGTATAGATAATTGAGTACTGTGTATATTCCCTGTCTGGTACTGTACATTTGCTTAAGGTTCCCAATTTAAGTAAATTGTCAAATTCCCTGACAAAATAAATTAATACATTAAAAAAAATCTAAATTCCCCTGACTTACAGTTGTTACGGCCTGGCTCATGGGCCGTAAACCAAAGAAAATAAACAAACCAAACACTTAACTAACAAACAGAATACAATGGAGTGAGGTGTGAATGTCTGTAGGTGTATGTACTGAATATATGTGGTGCATGTTGCATGCTAGTCAAACTAAGAAGCTAACCAAACAAAGACACAAACCCAACTAAGAAACCAGCCAAACTAAGCCACAAACAAACAACAAACAATGTGTGGTGCCAGGAGAGTCACCCTGCAATGTGCTGAAACACAACTATATAATGGACATGCCCAGGTGTTTTTAGCGATGGCTAATCCAGCCAATGAGAACAACCGGCCTGCCCAAACAAGGTAGGGCCGTCACACCTTTCTCAATAAAAACAAGGTTATACCTTGTATCCTAAAACACACCAGTCACACAATAAAACCAAACCCTAGACCCAGAACACCCACCCCTTCTACAGTAACCTTCCACAAACAAAGAGCACTTTAAGCAGAAGTGGATAAGAATTAAGCACCAGGGACAAATACAATAAAATCAAAGCACAGGACAACCTGTCTCAGTGTTAACACAAAACCAGGGCCAACCAACCAAACTAATCCACCAGGACAGACCCAACCAAACCAAAACACACCACCAGGAAGTGCAACCAAAATGCACAACCCAGGTGCCAAACCCAACCAACCAACCATCCAATATGCACCACTGGGAAACTCATCCCAGCTGCAACACATATCCAAAACAACAAACCATCCACCAACCCATCCCATTGCCAGCTGTCAGAAACAGAAAACCGACCAAATGGCCCAACAACCCAACATCAGTCAACAGATTAACCAGATAACCGGCTGACCAACAAACCATGCCAATAAAAATCCCACTAACAACCCAACCAAAACAACCAACCAACCACCTACCCATATCCTCCAACTAGCCCATTCACCAATCTACAAAACAACTCACCCCTGCTAACAAATGAAATAGCACCAGCAATAGGGATTTGGCCAAAACGAAAATAAGGCAGGGACAAACTTTGGGCCAACCACGTGATGGGCCGTCGGACCCAGAGCTGCCCCCTAAACTACCAGAAAATAACACACCATTAACTAACCAAAAACAAGCCGCGAAAACTAGACTACCGGATCCACCATCTAAAAGA
>JAODVN010037589.1:0-17465 GCA_025434125.1 Chologaster cornuta
AGAACACAAGTGTACAATAGTAACAGCAGGTTAGTAATATGTATGCTATGCTGGGTATCGGTCCTGTTGGTCTCCTGCTTGAACAGAACAGCATAATTGCATTAGTATTCTGCAGATGCTGCAAGACGGCCTAAGTTTCTGTGCTGACTGAAGGGAACTGGGACCTCCGCTGACTCAGTCAGTCCATCCACTAACCAGACAGCTAGCATTACTTGCTAGTACCCCCTTTTCCAATCCCTAACACACCCTGACACTGGAGTAGGCAGGCACAGCAGACGACCGTGTCACTGTGACCAAAACATGGAAAACGGCAAAACACATCATTTAGATTTAAAACCAGGCAAAGCACTAATGGGAATATTATCTTGGCTTCCGCCGTGTTATGCTTCGAGATTTGGTAGCCCGTTGGCCCGAGGACAAGTGGTTTTGCGGTGGTGTCACTGACGTAGGTGCAGTTGGTTGGATGCCTGCTTTGCTGCTGGCTGGCAACATGCTGCGGTGGGCTTCCCGTCTGGTGAGCATCCAACTCTTCTACCAGCCTTCAGGTCTTTCCATTGCTAATGAACTGTGACAAGCACTCAGCTTGGCGGGTTCCCCTATCTGCAGCTTTGTGTGCGCGTAAAAACGTACTAGCCAATAACTAAATTGGAAATGTATTTTATATTTTTATTTACTTGCAATCTCTTTTAAATGCAGACTGTGTCAACCCCTAAAAAAGGTGGGTATGGACAAGGAAAGATAAACTAAGCCTGGCGTAACCAGACCAGACATTTGTGAATAGGGTCTGCAGTTTTTTTAAATGGCCACTTGAGGCTTGTACCAGAAGCTAGTGTAATGCCCATAAACCCCAGAATTAAACCCTCGTACAGTTGTCACAAACGGGGAAACTAGCTATAGAGAAGTTTTCCTGCACAAAGACAATAAGACGGAATATACTATATCTCAACCATTAACACAACTGAAAAGAAGCCCCCCATAATAAAAATAATCAAAGTAAAATAAGCATCTTAAATCATTGGGGATAAATGCAATGTACTGTATGATCAATACCATAATTCCTCTTCATTATAAACAGTTTGCAACACAATATAGCCGCTAATGAAATGGATTAAACTTAGCGCTCCTTCCTGCTGCTGCAGAGCCTACAGGCGTACATCTAAAAAAAAAATCTTCAGTTAGTCTCTCATTAGTCAGCATGGAAGAAGGAGAAATGGGCAGTTGGCTCACAGCCCTCCAACCACCCACCACCTCCCAAGAGGTCTGGGAAGAAATGGCCTTCACAGCACAGCTGGTTTTAAAAGCAAATAGATATAGCCCACACGGTCGATCTACTCCATTTGGTTTCCTCTCACAGCTGAAAACACTGAGACAAAGTTGACCAAAGCTTGGTTGCAAATGGTAAACATCACTGGTCCCAGCTTTTAAATGTCGTTAAATAGCTATTTTGTAGACAAAGACATATAAAATGTTTTTAAAATGGGCCTGTAAACTGTCGTTTTAGCCTATACGGACACAACTCTAAGAACACTTCTAACAATGATTAAACCTGCCAAACAAGTCAATCCCACCACTTCTTAACCAATCATTCACTGGTGTTAAAATATAATTAGCCTATATTTACTATCTTTCATTAACTTGCATTTGCCACCATTACCTTCCCCTTTTAAAATTTCCTTCCACCATTCTCCTCTCAAATCTCATCTTTCCTCTGACGTGGATAGGGCCCTGGAGGACGCTCCCTTGCTTAGTCGCTTCTCCTTCTCAACCGTGTTAAATTTTATTATTGTACCAGAATATACAGTAGAAGACTGACACCAGTCACTGTGGTATCTGCAAGCCTGTTTTGCTGTGGTGAAAATCAATGAGTCTTGCTGAACAGTGTGACATGGTTTAGATTTTTTCAGCTCAGCTGTTGCACATGAGCAGACTAGAATGGAGGGCTGCTAAAAGCCTGGGAAAGGGTTTGACTAGGCTTCTTGATAGACTGGTTGCTGGCTTCGACCTCTCATATTACTCTATAGTGTATTGCCTGATCGTGTCCAGAGCTAGCCAACGCATTCAGCTCAAATTCATGCAAATTTACCACAATGCCCAGAGCACAGGAGTGTTATCGCAGCTCTAGTAGGCGAGGTCTAAACAATGTGCAGAGTTTGTCAAAATAAAGGAACAGAAAACATCTTGAATCATTTTAAGATGAACAGCCAAACACATTTTCTAATTCACAGCAGCCTACAGTATAGTATTCCCCTTCTCAAGCTGTAAAACATATTTCTTTGTAATTACAATAATGACCTCAGGCGTCAGTCTACGTGTCACAACAAGAAGACACACCTCTGAACTGCTTCAGGTACTGATGAATGGCTATAGCTGTTGCTTTTGCTATCACATACTGTAGAATATAACCATGGTACATATAATTACTGTAGTTTCTCACGTGTAAAGCACTAGACATTAGATTTAATATTCGGTAGAGAACTGCTACACAAAAATAAATTATATATAGTGCCACAAAAAACATGTTAATTTGGCAAGGATAATTAAATTTTTTTCACGTTCGTTAGCCTAGCTAACACTACGACAAATGAGCGACACCCGTCACTTAGATAATGTCGGATACAGAACGCTATGAGCATGTCACCACTGTCAGGATTTGGGTAGTAAAATACAAAAAATGAAATTAGTGTAGTGCTTTTGATTTAAAATGTCAGTCTTTTCAGTTCTTATAAGCAGTAACTACACTAATTTAACATCATTATGTAACACCTGCTATCACGCAGACTCATGTTGTTGAGTGTCCTACAGATTTCCTCCATTATGTAAAGTTCACTTGCTCGATGAGCTTGGCATTTGGTCGTCATGCATGCCAATCAAAATTCCTCCCTTATCAAGTAGGTGGGCCTGGGGGACACATAGCCAACACTATGTCCCATATGTATGGAAGTAAAGGCTGATTCTGTGAGACTTAGTGAGACTACATGAGATTTAACCTTGAATAGAAGCAGCTTGGACCCCCATTTTGGACAGGACGTCCACTGTGGTTGGAGCCGGGAGGGTTTAAGAGTCAGACCGCCCGCACAAGCTAAGCGTGCGCTAGACAAAGCAGGCTGTCCTCCTCTCATCAGCGCACCATGTGTCCATAATCCCTAGCGTTGTGCAGGGGCACAGGTGTCCCTGGTCTGTCCTCAGATTAGCTTTGTAATCCACATGACCCCCTGCCCAGAACCCACAAGCCTATCTGAGCAGCCTTCACTGTCAGGTCACAAGTGCTTAAATGTTTTTGAAGCTGTGCAATGGGCTGTTCAATGGAATGCCGGCCGACCAAATGGTGTTGTTTAACCCATCAGTTTCAACATTAGTCCAATAGTAAGTTGTTTGTTGCTGGGGGGATCTTTACATACATCTGCACAGCAAATAAGAAACATCCTCATAGCAATAAGAATAGGCATAGCCCTTCTGTAACTATGCAGACTATTTGATTCCCAATAGCTACACTGTCCATGGACTTGCGGAACAAGGCTATAGGATGAATTGCTATAGAACACATTTATAAAATATCCAAATAAGGGACATGTGGAGTGGGTTTGGAGCAGCAGGAAGTTGTCCAAATAACACATGGGACCCATGAACACATATGAGGGTGCAGCCCGGCCAGATGTGTGGTTGCGAAAGTGCATAAACTGAGGTGGAGTCAGTGTTCCCGTTACAGCTAACAAAGGGAATATGAATCAGAAAAGTTGTTTATGTAATAGATAAACAGTGGCTCTATGGAAGCCTAAATGTGTGGTGAGCGACATACATTTAATCATTGGCTTACTTAAAATATATTATACAATGTTAAATGGAAACGGGTCATTAGGACAGGTTAATTTCTCCAGTACATGTGGATGACCATTAATCAGACACTTCACTTGTAAGGTGAATGTGAGTCAATCATCAAGCTTAGGATAAAATGCTTCAATCTTGGAACTCAAATAAAGAAGTAGAGAACTATCGTAATTCGACCACTAAGCATAATCCTTTCAAACATTTTAATCAGATTTGTTCTATTTACTGCATTCCTCGATACACAAGCCCATAGTCACAACACAAAATTAGATGTACCAAAAAATAAATAAAAAAATGCAGGCTACTAATTTGCTACATTAAAACAGGTCATTTTAAGCAAAGGGAAACAAAATAGAATAAGAGTGTTACTAGATAATATATTCATTCAATAGATTTTTTTTCTAACTGCATTTTTCTTGAACTGGTTTTGCTATTGATATCCAAAATGGATGTACTATGGAACTATAGCCTACTCGATATCCTAGCTTTCACTTTAGGCTTTCTGTAAAAGAAAGACTCACGCTTCCATGAAGAGTAAAACTGAAACTGAAGACATACCTAAAAAACTAGTTATTTGCCCACACAGTCCAAAGAACACATAGCAGATGTCCTCAGACGTGTGTGCTCCTGTTTTACACACTGTGAAAGCACTGTAGCTCTGAATAATTTCAATGGATCATTAAACCTAAAAGCCCAGGTTGCAGAAATACCTGAGACAATTGTTTCTCCAACGCAGAAAAAATAGCAATATTTTTTCCCACCAGTCTTTAGCAAGATGCCCATTAAATTGCTAAACTTGATTGATGTTTTAAAAGTTAAAACCCCACACAGCAACAATATCCTCCTTCACAATGCGTTCCCAATGTGTGGTGCAGAGCTTCTGAGAGAGGACCCTATCACCTTAAATTAGAAGGGTTTTGCTTTGATCTAATTCAAACTAGCTTTCTCCTGAATTACTTACTATAACTTGAATAAGAAATGCTTTGGTACTGATGCTGCTATGGTGGTACATTGTAAAAAGAAGGGTTGTCTTCTGCCTCGTTTTAAAACGACTTGTCTGAGGCCTAAGGAGCTGGAGAGGCCTCCTCTCTCTCTCTAAAAGCATAGAATGCAATAGGACATCCAATTCTGCACTGCAAATAACTACTGCTCCTGGACAAATATTATCCAACAAAACATTTTTTTCTTTTTTGGTAGCTTTAAAAGCCAATGTGTCCCAAACCAGGGTTGAGAATCATTCAGATAGGAAAACTGCCTAAAGCTGCAATGAGAGTAGAAGAGCATGAATGCAAACAATGACAACACTATACATTGTTGATGTTGAACTGTTGTTGGGTGCCAGCTAAGATAACAGTATGAACCATCCAACATTTAAGCAATTTAACACTAATACTACTAAGAATACTAATAAAATAATAAAGAAAATTTAAAATAAATTTTCTTATGCAGTCATATTCCGTATGGTCTGAACAAATAATAAAAAAGCAGTGTTTAAATTAGTTCCTTTCATTTGTGCAGAACTGGCTAAACCCTTGTTAATAAAAAGACAAAGGACAGAAACGTGTCAGAAAACTTGAGTCCATGAATTGGCATTGGCAAATATACAAACTCTATAGTGTTAAGCAGTAACTACAAGCTGTGCACTAACCATTAAGCAAGGCCCCTAATGAGACCATTGTGTGCCGCTGGGGTGTTCTATCAAAAGATAAATATGCATGATGAACTTCATGGCCGTTAAATAAAAAGCACAACAATAGATTTACCACAAGATAAAGCTACCCCTGGCGCCACAACACTTATTTGTCAAAGTGTCTTTACTTTTGAAGGCCAACTTTGTTTTCCACTAGTTTTGTGATAAAGCGTTCTCCTAAATACCATCAACATAAAAATAAAAAAAAATGCTGTGTCAACTGCACAACAAAACCACTGCACAACCACTCTACCACAGCACTTTAAAACAACAATTGGCATTTTTGAGCAACGCTGTCGCCTTAGACCCTACTTACACTCAAGTCATAATGTACCACAGAGGCAGTGTGCCAGCCCTAACCGCCACCATTGTGTGGCCTTAGCAAAACGAGCTATGGAACTACAACTAAAAGGTAGAACCTAGAGTTCGGACAGATGTCAAGCAATATTTACACAAGCTCAGTGTTAGAAACAGGACACTGAATTGTCATTGTCATTCAGTGACACGTTCAAATGGCATGGTGTCAAGCACTTCACTACTCTTGTTTGTCATGATAACAAACTAAATTGATTTTGTCATGGAGCCAATCATTCTGTCAATAAAGTAAAATATTCTAAACTGATATCGACTCATATTCGGCCTGCTCATATCTCAATAGTGCCAGGTCAACCGAGGTCTACAGGCCAGAAAACAGGCCAATGTGCAAACTGTCAAGGCCTATCTGAGAACAATAAGCTTGGAGCCCCAGTGGTTTCTTAACCATTGGTCCTTGCACACAGCCAAAAGACCACTGTACCCTTAGCCATCTGACCATACACAAGCCAGGCAAGAGGCCTTCAAGCACTGCAGCAAGACATGAAAACACATCACTACAGACATTGTCAGTGCCTTTGTCTCCCGATCCAGTCTCTCCCTGAGCAGTAGTTGATGACTCTGTTACAGCTAATTGTGACGGAAGGGGGGGTTCTCTACTACTGTCTGCCACTCAGCTGAACCCACTAAAGAAATACATATGCATGTTACTCACACACTCACACACACAGACACACACTAGACAGTGTATTGACCATGCTGGTGGCCTCTAACAGCCTGCCGGCTCTGGGTGTAGTGCCAGGCTCTGTCCTGGGCTCTCCGTGAAATACAGAGGGGCTCTGTTTTGCACTAGGCCGCTGCACGGGACTGGCTGCCTATCGCATCACAGAGAGAAGGCCATTGTTCTGCTATTTAATGAAGACAAGTCAATGTGAAATCACCACGAATGCGAGCATCGCCGTTCTCCTTATTCCAGGCTAAACACGCGTCTCTAAATGAGAAAAGGAGTGAGAAATACAGTCAAATAATCACTACTTTGTTGGTTGTAAGAATGCATCCAGGAAAACGCTTGCGAAAAATGTCTCGCAGGGGCAATAACAGCAGATCGCGGCCCCACAAAGCAGCTTAAGCCTAAATGTAATCTGAACGCGGACTATAGTCTATGGACTATGGAGTGGAGCAGTTACAGCAACAGCTAAGCCTACAGTCCCCATATGGAATTTTAACAGGCAACAACAACAAGTACAAACTGCCTTAGGGACAGCAAAGAAGATACATGACTTCTGAGCTAGTTTGTTACCATGTGAGTGTATTATGTTAAACGAGGAAGGTAGAAAAGAGGCCGTGAGACCGAGCAGTCACATTCTTGTTGTACAGTCATCTTCCCAGTGTCCCAATGGGGTGCATTGAGACTAACTCCACTACATGTGACTCACTGTAGATTGAGGTTTCCCCATCCTTTCCCACTGAGTGTAGCACTTAGTCCCAACACAAAAGCCACTTTGTAGCTTGGCCTTAATCCTCTTTAATAGTAGCTAATTGATGGTGATGGTGATTATTGATTACACCATAAGTGGTGACTAAAACACACTATTAATGATACCGGGGGATGTTGGCAATCAGTCGATTCACTTATACATACAGTTATTGCTGCACTGTATTATAAGAGTAAGAATATCAATTGTAAGAAAGCATTCAATTATGCAATATTATATAGGCATGGCACTAGACAGTAGTCACATTGCCAGCAAAATGCATGCTGACATTTGGTCTTGGCATCATAAGCCACAAACAAAACCTCTAGGGTACAATACCAAATTGTGCTTAAAAAACAAGAAGCAGAAAAACTAGAGATTATAGGCTTCAGAACACACTGCAGAGCTAAAGTGAGATTACCGGACATTTCTCTTTCTATAGATGTGTGGAAAACCTAGCACCTCCATTGGCTTAAACAAAAAAAAATTGACCTAAATTATGCCCCTCTTCATGGTCAAGGACAGTCACAAGTTAAATAACTCCTCTTATCATAGAAGAAGCCTTGCATTACAATTAGCCTGTGTAGTTTGAACATTCAGCCCAAGGGATTCTCAGGACAGAGACTTCAATGAGGGTGTTTTATTCAGTAGATTCAGCAGGCAGAAACCCTTGATTTCTTCCTTAGCCTGGCCATAGACCTTAGCAAATTGTGCATCATACACATGACAAAACTGACCCTTTCCTTTCACCAGAAACATTTCATACTAGAAACTCAAGTGGCAGTTAAGTGTCTGATGAAGATGGAAACATTGTACTACTGATTTGTTTTGGTATGTCAACATACTCATTCCTATGTTGCAAGAGACCACAGCTGTCTAGTCTTATGTCTAAAAGCTTATTTAAATAAAATAACTTGTAGACAATTAAGACAAACACTTATTATTTCCACTTTATGAATGAGTTATATTAACACAACATTATAAAAGTGTCTAAATGAACATGAAAGCATAACTAACACAGATAATGTGCAGAGAACCAGAGGGCCTGAACAGAAGCAGGAGCAATGCCTGAATCTCCATGTGGGTTTCAACCAGTCTGTTCTGATGATGTAAGTCATGAGTCAAATGATTGAAGGAGGTGCTTTTCATAGCACACAGCACAGACCTGAAATCAGATGCATCCCTGCTACAAATTACAGGGTCTACAGGGAGGTCACGCTTTAATGTGGCCGTATACAACGCAAGTCTTTTATTTAAATGGTTTTTCGCTGTGTTCCAGGACCAAGCTGTTGATCAAACCTGTAAAGGGTGGCAGACTGGCAGCTCGGACCTTATGTAAACAGTGCAGATCCTATTCCGTCAACTCTGGCCAGAGGCCGTGGGAGAAAAAATAGCCGAACTGTATTGCCAAACAGACCTTCTAGCTAAAAATAAGTGCAGAAAAATCATTACATCACACATCCAAAAGAAAAGGCCAAATCAAGATTAATTAAACAGTTTTGGAAGAACATAGTGATTACTATTATACCACACATGCAACAGATCTGCAAAATTAACACAGAATGCCACACATGCTTTAACTATCAATGTCACTAGTCTGCCAATCTGACTGAGTGGATGAGAGGCCTTCCTTATCACCAATCAAACCCACAAGCCATATGAGAAACCCTGTGAATCACTGGGGCAATCTATGCCAGCTACCACCAGGCATGACTGACAACAATCAGGATTTAACTGTTCGTAAGTAACACTAAGTGCTAGGTTTGGCAGATAGTTTTGAAATTACTCAATCACTGAAGGGCATCCACCCTGCCAGGTGCATTGGGCATAGTAAGGAAGGATCCTGGCTTTCTGACTTTCCTCTTAGTTGGCAAGAGCAATTTGACCATTGTGATTTGAGAAAATAAACGATTGAGTTATCCAAGTGAATCAAAACCTGGTGTTTACAGAGCAGCTAACAACTGTTCGTAACACGCAGGATATGAAAGCTTCCACCAACTTAGTGTTACAATCCCCACCAACACAGTACAGAAGGCATCAGTGTGACATACAGCGGGTATAGCCTACACTCCAAGCACCATGGTGAGTGACACACATGTCCAACTCATTTTGGCAAAAAGCATTGCATCACTGTGCCCTTAAAAAAACAAAGCCCTTAGTTAAGCCCTTTCACTGTTTTCTCCAGACATGCTCACAGTCACAAACGTGGTCCACCGTATAAATGCTTACAAGACCCTTGCAGAGAGTTCAAAATGCTGCAGCTCGCCTGGTATTCAACCAGCCCAAGTTCTCCCATGTAACCCCCTTTACTTATTGCCCTTTATTAGTTAGGCCATTACCTATTGCAATTTGTGTTTGATTATGTGGTAATAGGGATAATGACATTATGCTGCATTTGTTCTATTTAGAATATTGTTTGCTTATAATTGCTGGTATATGATCTGTTCAACTACTGACAAATGTACTGCATGTAAGTCGCTTTGGACAAAAGCATCTGCCAAATGCCGTAAAAGTATATGTAAATAATAGTCTATAATATAAACATTAAAGTTGTTACAAATGTGTTACTATACAGAAAAGTGACGTTGAAGTTCAACCAGCAGCCAAGTAGCCTATCTTTTCAATTGTGGCTCACTCACTGGATGCAGTCAGCCTTGAATGTTTGAGACCTTAAGCCTTCATTTGTTTAGGGTGGGGTTTACGTTTCAAACTCTGAGTTGCACAGAATTTGTTTACAGGGAATTTTCATTTTGACCTACTCAAATGACATGTTAGTATGTGGGATTATGGTAGTAAATCTTTAGTAATGAGCATATACAGTAGTATGGAACCAAACATGTGAAACAGATGCAGCTTGCAGGTGCAAGAGGACTCGTGGATATACTAAAATTGTACAAAACATACATGCCTTTAACTGGGCTGTAAGCGTGTTTAGCACAACCTAAATGAGCAGGGTACTCAGCAAATGTTTTGTTCCACCACAGGTTCACATACAGGTTGACATACAGTGAATGCAAGCTGCACACATACTAAGCCAAGTAGGGACCGATTTTTCTTGGACCCCATTTCTTTTGTAGTTACATTTATAGCTATTATTATAGTATATAATCACCATTTTATTTTAATAATATATGTATAATACATATGTTTACATTCTAATTATTGGGTTATTGAATAGTCAAATATATTCGTTATGATTGCTTGTGTGATTCAAAGTGGGGAATATCCGCGTTACAACTTTATTGTGGTGATTTTCAACACATTGGGTGGCAGTCATTAAGTGTGTGAGGACCTGCCTTGGCGTGAATCTGGTTTGAGGTCTGCATGTGCAACACTGCAACATGGGGCTTCTTTCCTGATAATTACTTTCTTAACAATAAAAGAACAAGCACGGGACAGAGATCCAACGTCTACAACAGCTGCCCCATCCCAGGGCACTGAGGCATGGTGGGAACAAAGAGTAAGGAATAACTCAAAAGATCATGGTTTCCCCCAAAATAAGTTTCTTGATAACGTCTTACCAAAACGATGGCAAATCTCTCCTCCAGTTCACCTGGCTCAGGCATGGGGAGTTTCAAAGGCATATTGTGTCCCCTGAAATCAGTGTGCTGGTCCATACTCCCTGCGTTGCCCATGTTTTCAAAGTGGTTCTTGCACTTTTACGAACGAGTACAACTTTCCCTTCTTGGCTTCAGCAATCTGTAAGTCAACACGAAAGTATCCGTAAGCCTTCCGTTTGTGTCGTTGGCTCCTAAATACTCCTGGTCAGATCAAAATAGAGCACATGTGAGGAAGACAACATGCGATGGCTCCAATGATAGCCCCCGAGAAGCATTTTCAGGAGAGAATGGGGGACCTAGAAACTTGACTCGAAACAACTGCACGGTCTAAAGATGAAGTAAAATGTGCTATCCGTATCTTGCACAATTTCGGCTCCACTCCCAGTTTGCAATAATGATGACAAAATGCATGATTCAAGCTTAGCAAACCCGTCGGTGCGCGAAGCTAGCTAGTCCCTCCGGTGCTGACCTGCTAGTTAAGGGGGCCATATGAGCACAATCACATCACTCCCTACAATGAGTCCTTTCAGCAACAAGCCCCCCTTTTGGGCGTGCCAAAAGCCGTAGCTAAGGAGACGATATTTTTCGTGCTGAATTGTGGTACTTGAAGTCCGTTAAAAATGATAAAGCAGTATATCAAACATATTTTAAGTGTATCAACGATCACACGAAGTTGTTATATTTTCCTTAATGTAATTGGCCTTGAATTGTCAACTTTTTGATAATTATCTCTATTTCGTAGGTGGAAGAAATATGTTAATGGGTGGGGTCCACATTACTCACAACCAGGGTGAGATCAGCAAGCACTGCGTTCCACGGCGATCCAGAGGTTCTCAAACACAATGGAATCGATGCCACTCAAGTAAATAATATATGCATAATAAAATACCAAAAAATAAAGATGGGCTATCCTCTTTAACATGTAGGTTACATTGCAGAAGCACATGCAATGTAGGCCTAATCTAGCAAAAACAATATAACTAAAGTTGTTTTTAAATAGAGATGATCAAACATAAATAGACATGTGATCAACATAGAATATGTCAAACTGAAGAAAAAATATGCTAAATTAGTGTTTACATTGTATGAATGGATGTGACACCACATCAAGAACATTTTACCATATTTGACAGAGGACCAACAGTGTCCTCTAGCGTATATTATTAGAACGCCAGGATGGGCAAATATTTCTATAACGTTTTATACAGGTTAGTTCATACTTCATAACTAAATTCACTATATAATAGGCCATCAGCATATCCCACAGAAGTCTAGTCTGCATGTTTGTATTTCTGATTGTACATCATAAAATATGCACTGCCACAACGTCAATTATTCTAGCTCTGCAAAAATGAATGATATATAAATTCAAGAGGCAGAATACCAAACTATATTTATTGTATCAGTATAGGGACAACAAATAATGCACAAACCAAAGATCTGTGTAACATATTTGCCACTTTGTCACCACAATGCACCACAAATGAACAGTGGACATCCTTCCAGTATAGATGTATTCAATCTAAAGACAACCATTTTATCTATTGAAAATAGCTGATTGATTATGAAGACTGTTTGAATATCCAACACAGCAACTACTTAATATATTAGCTGTATGGAATTGTGATGTGTATTTAAAAGAAAAAAGGCACCATGATATTTTTCTTTCCAGAGAATGAGCAAAAGGTGTGATTCCAATAATATAAAATGTACCCTTATTTTATGGCAATATAAAACCACTAAACTGCAGCCTCAGCATGCTGAATTTTCATATCAAACCATTTTATTAATTACATTTCAGTTATCATTTTTGGTCCAGAAAACATTGATATTTTCTTTTAACCATTCAATTTGATCAGCATATTTAGGAGTGACACTGTTGAGGTAATGCGTCCATATACACTTTTCTTTGCACAAGAATTCTAAGGAAATATTCCAAGTTAATAAGATCTAACATATTATTGTGCATATTCTTAAAAAAGGATGACTAAAAATGATTTACAAATCTGACAGTCTCCCACATACAATGAACTGCATAATGCATAACCGGTGGTTCTAACCAGCATAATTTCTTTGCCCACAGCAATGAAGCAAATGTGTCTTAACTACCATGACTCAAACCAGTTAAATTCACCCCCAACTCGAATGCTTAAGAACTGCATGGAGGAGAGAAATAAAATAAAAGAAATATAAAGAGAAAAATAAAAAAAAAGTGTGGCATGCAACTTTCCTTTTTATATATTTTTAAAAAATAAACACAAATATAAATAAACGATGTACCCTAAATCATACTATTTATCACACAGTGCATGTATAGTATGAAGTAGCAATAATGGAAATCAATTGAACATTTAGCCGGGGATATGGTACCAGTGAAATAACCATGCCTCCAATGTGTAGCGCAAGATGAAGATGAAAATACCTAAAAAAAAAAAGTCAAATTATACAATGGAAAAAAAATAAAGCCGATGCTCTTTTGAAAGGTGTGTCCACACTCCACTTAAGAAGCACCTCCTGTCTGTTGTTGAAATACATCAATAGTGTCCTCATCTTCCATCTCCAACTGTAAAAGATTTACAGAGCTCAAAATTCTCAGGAAGCAATTAACAATTGGATAGAGCAAAGTATTAAATGCACAAGACCTCACATCCCCTTCAAACAACTAAAAGCCAGCATGAATACCATGTATACTAGGTATGTTACTAGAAATAATAATGTGGGTGCTTTCACTCAGTGATCACTTAAAACAAGTATGAATTGCTGAATTCTGTCTTATGGGACAAGTAACAAAACATCACCATCATAATAAAAACCACCTACTTTAAAATAACAAGTTAGTTAGGGATAATGAAAGTTAGGGATAATGAAAGTTGTAAACAAAATGTTATGTATCTGGGGGGAAATACTAACCCATACATAATGACTTAAACAATTTAAAAGAGGTATCTTTAAGCATACTAGCATGTTTTTTTTTCTTGTACATTTTCCTGAAATTATGTTTGTGTTCACCAACCTGTGCAGGCGTGTCTGTTTCATTGATCGGCTGTCCATCAAACCGAAACCTTATCTGACGAATTGACAAACCCTGCAAAAATCAGGACAAACAAAAACGTAGTTAAACATAAGAAACATGAATAGCAAATAGTAAATTCTGGTCTTTTTTGTGTGTTATGTGTTGTGTTTACTACTACATATGTAAACTGTGCCAATCTGTCAGGGTTTTTTGCATTATAGTCAGCTTTACAGACTATACTTACCTGTCGTTCGCAGTATGCTTTCATTAGTTTGCTGAGCGGAGTGTGCCTTTTGATTTTGAACTGTACGACTGACCCATCTTGACCCGCTACTTTAAGGTTGATGTGGTCATTCTCTGTCTTGACTCCTTCCTGCAACATACATGTCACCATAAACACCATCCAGTCATCATAGCAACCAGACACATTTGCAATTAAGTTCAGCAATGGGAGCTCAGTTGTCAGCGGAAATATTGGAGAACTTGGAGAACACAGATCGTACGACGTTTTTATATACGATTCGCATAGACGGTAGCCGAAGGTGAATTTTGGCGCAGGCAGCGGAATGGCGTAAACGAACAAAAAAGAAAATACAATTCATTTCGCTAAACATCTATATTATATAGTATGTCAACAGAGCCGGACATGCGGCCCAGTCAACCCTGTAACAATTGTTCTATCAGAGTAATAAGATGTGCGCACAGGACCCAAATATCCGCAAACTGGTGAACCTTTTGTTTTCTCAGTCTACGGTACCCGCTCAAATGCGGTATCTTGTGCCTGGAAGCTAAGCTAGGTTAGCATGCAAGCTAATGTTAAGTTGAGAGTGGCATTGTATATAGCTAGCTAATTGCACATTCGGATAAATATTTATAGAACAAAAACTAACCTTAGGCTTTTCTTCAGACATTCTGTTAATCCAGGACTTTTACAGATAATATTGCAGAGAATTATTGGCCGGGAAGCTGGCAGTGTGATAGCGGGTTTTCAGCTCCTCAGTCTTCTTGGATTCGACATGGGAGCGAGCATAGAAATTCACAAATGCTATTGGTACACACTTGTCACGTGTCGTCTTTTTCTCGTGAACGAGGATACGGGGGCGCGCATGGTTAAATTGCGCGTTCCCGCTGATCTGATTAAACAAAAGGCCTTTACGTTTTCAAGGTTTGCCCAAATAATATTGATTAAACATGTATTTATTAAATATAATTTGAATATTAAAAGCATTAAATATGGTTTATTGCTTTTTTTTAACATGGAAGTGAAATTGTACTGTAATTCTTTATTCATTCACTCTCATTTCACACGCTTTTTCATACTTTTACTGTACTAGTCTATACTATTAGCAACTCATCTATAGTGTTGTGAAAAAAGTGTCTGCCAACATGAAGAAAAATGGCTAACAGTAAGGGAAAGTTATAATTTCTTTAGTCCTGTACCACACATGCCGGTTAACAATATAACAATAAGATAATTTACCATTTGCGAGTTGTAGGTCTCTGCTGTAGAACAAAAAACGAAAGCAGAAATGCATGTTTTGAAATTTCAAAACAAATCTATGCATATAATGCATTAGACATTTTACACAGTTGGCTATAGTTTAAATCAACACCATTGGTCACAGTTTGGAAATATATTCAAAATATATTAATATATTCTACTGTAGATGCTGAAACTAATTGCATTATAATTCGTATATACAGTATAATTGCAATATTCTTAAAATTGATTAAAAGAAATGTTCATGTTCCTTAGATATCTTCCATACGGGTGTAAGAATTCCCCTTAGCCAGACCTGAAAATAGACAAGGAATCAAATACAGTATTTAGCATAATTATTTATTTTCCTTTTCATTTTGTGTTTTCTATTTTATTTATATGTTTTTAATAAAAATCAGGTGCTATTTTCTGTGCGTTTCAATACTATTCACCCGGAAGGCAAAAATTAGCACATACACTGATTTAAGATAAAGTTGATCAATCAAGATTATTTTCATGCTCTGACAGAGGCCACTAGGCCAAATAGTTAGCATGTAACATGGCCAGAATAAAACTGGTGAAACTGAAACTGATCAACTTTGTCTGATATATTTGGATTGTGGAAAAAATATTAAGAAAAAATGTGTCAAGGAGCTAAGTGAGGGGAGGGAAGGGGCTAACATTAACATTAAGATTTGAATTTGATTACGTATGAGTGTACTAAGTGTACCAATGAAAACAAGCCAGGTCCTGGGGTGATTTTTTATGGATATGACATAGTTCTGTTTTCAGCCCATAAAATGCAGATTTGTAAAAAAACAGGTATTTTTTTCAATATTTACACCAGATCAATACTATTACTTAGTTTACAGCTCAAAACACATTTTCGGGTGCAGGTACACTTTAATTGCTATTTTTAATGTTTATGTATTTAAGTGTATAAATCAATATTTCATATTACACATTTTAATAAACCGAGCAAAGATTACTCTATATGTTGTTTCTTACCATATTTCTGCCTGATTTCATCATGTCTCAATTTCATTTCCGTTCTCCTGTTAGCAAAGTACCAAAGATACAGTAAATACTGTATATAGACCAGAGAAAATGGCTGCTGCAATCAGCACACTTGTTGAATCGTATAAAGATAAGGCTTATATTGTTCTTATTGTAAAGCACATACCCTACAATGTTTTTAAACAATATTGCTCTTACCTTGGAAGCCATGTATAATTCCGACTGTCTTCCAAAGCAAGTCATAAAACGTATTACTGCTTTGGTCAGCTTTGGTCAGCATCATTACATTATAATGAACATTATGATCGTACTTTATCCTCAAACCACTGAGACGGTGTAAAGCATGTGTGAACTGGTGTTTACTGATGTTTTATACTGTATTACAGATTTCAAAAGGAAAACACTTTCCATCGTAATGAACAAGTTATTTAATGAAATGCTGACCACAGCAACATTATGGCTCTGTGACTTTGTCTCAATAATAATTGTTAGTATATATAGTGTAGTTCAGCAGAATTTTCAATAAACTATTACCTCTCTTCATGACGGGCCTTTCTTGCCTGGTCCTGTTGTTCAAATTTAGCATCTTCTCTTTTGTTCCTGAACATAAGAATATAATTCTTAAACACAAAAATGTGTATGAATCTTTGCATCAACATTTAACAGAACATTTAAAATATCTATTGAAATGTGTGGCCATGCTGATAATAAGAGAATAAGAAAACTGCATCAAAGTCCACAAATGAGACAAATAATGACAAGTGACTCATGATAGGAAGATTTTGATAAAAAACCTCTCAGAAGCTGCAGTTCAGAGATACATTTGATAGTTCTGGCAAGCAAAAGGAAATGGTGGTGTCAGTCTGTCAGAATAACTAGCCATTGTTTTCTGCTTGACAAATGAGAATTAGAATGATCACTTTGTATGACCTAATATGTTCACAGAATACGTCCATTTTAATGATAAAACCTTATTTATTATACACATACTGTATGTATTTTGAAAGCTGTAATTTGGGTCTTTTAAAAGATACAATTAAAATATTTCCATTCAACACAACGTTATGATCATGTTGTTATAATAACAACAACA
>JAODVN010037590.1:0-10689 GCA_025434125.1 Chologaster cornuta
TAATTATCTTTAATTTATATATTACCATTAGTACAGCTTAAAACATTCATCTGAGCATTCCATGTAGATACATAAACTAGCAATTATAATAATTGATTTAACAAGAAAACATATTAAAACTCAAGCCCTGTTAAGTTCTGATGCAGAATGCTAATCTGTTATTTTGTGAAGATCAACAGATCCTCCATGATCTGGAGAGTAGGAAAATCCTGGTGTACACGCCATCACGCTGTGTCAACGGCAAGAGGGTGGTGTGCTACGATGATCGCTACATTGTCAAGTTGGCCTTCGACTCAGATGGCATCATTGTGTCCAATGACAACTACCGCGACCTGCAAACGGAGAAACCTCAGTGGAAGAGGTTTATAGAAGAGAGGCTGCTCATGTACACATTTGCCAACGACAAGTAAGTCCACCTTTACAGACTTTATAGCAGAGGTAGGGAACCCTGGTCCTGGAGAGTCACAGCCCTACATGTTTTAGATGTCTCCCTGCTGCAACACACCTGATTCTAATGAACGCAGTAAGAAGTGTTAGACGCCTGATAACGACCCATTCATTAGAATCAGGTGTGTTGGAGCAGGGAGACATCTATAACATGCAGGACAGTAGCTCTCCAGGACCAGGGCTGCCTACTTAATGTTGTGTGTAATTATTAAAGGTTCCACTCAGATTAGGAGTTAAATTCCCACCATGGAAACCAATGTGATTAAAATAGTATTGCCAGGGCACTGTAAATACATGGCACACCAGTACATAAAAGGTTAATAATGAACTCAAATGTAATAAAATGAATGTGTTGTGATTATATGGTAGATTATATGGCAAAGTTCCACAACAATAACCTTACCCCCATTGCCCCCCACCCATTCAGGTTCATGCCCCCCGATGACCCGCTGGGCAGAAATGGGCCGACAATTGACAACTTTCTGAGGAAAAGTCCCTTGATGCAGGAGAAGCAGCAGCACTGCCCTTATGGTTGGTTTTCATTCGTGACCCCAGCAATATTTGTGTGCAATACAAGCAGCGTTCTAGCTAGGCTTGCCTTGGTTGTTCCTTAGAAAACATTCCGTTCCAGCTAGTCTCATTTGCGTGAGTATTATTTCTGAGTTGCTTCCTCATTGCTTTTGACCCTCTAGTCACAAAGTGCATGCGTGTGTAAGCATGGCAGTGTACGGTATCAGCCTGAGCTGTAGTGCATGCATGCATGGAAGAGCATTTGTTCAAGATTTGGAATACCTTAAGATAAGAAAACAAAAAGCAGAACCACGTCTAATTACCACAGTACAGCAACACAGGAAGAGTCTACATAGCATGTGATTTCCCAGAAAGCCACAACCTGCAGACTAGACTATTTGCCAAATTTCTTGCGAGTCAGCCCTCCTCAAAGGTGTGTTGACAGCAAGTGTACATCCCGTACTTACCCATATAAATACCTTTCATGTATTTATCTATTCCAGAAAAGAAATGCACTTATGGTGTCAAGTGCAAGTTTTACCACCCGGAGCGCGTCAACCAATCCCAGCTCTCCGTGGCGGACGAGCTCCGGGCCATGAGCCGGCCTGGGGCGGACCGGGGTCAGGGCACGAGCTGCGGCCTGGCTCTCTACCCTGAAGCGGAACGCAGCCGCCACAGCCCTCCGTGCCACAGCGCGGACACGGACGAGGCCATCGGCTCCCTGGAGAGCCAGATGCCCCGGCTGTACATCCAGGACGTGGCGCAGCACACCTCCAGCCCACACTCTTATGCCTACAGCAGCGGCATAGGCAGCTCCTACGGCTCCTACAACAGCAGCGAGCACAGGCCCACCTCGGGGGGCTGCTGCCAGCAGCAGCAGCATAGCAGCCAGTGTCCACACAAGCTGCTCCGCGCGCCCCCCGGGGGCTCCTGTACCGCGCTGTGTCCGCGCGGCAGCCCCGTGCATGTCGCAGAGCTGCAGTGCTACAGGGCAGCGTTCCCACACGCGCGCAGCCTGCTGGAGGACCAGTGGGCGGGGCAGTACCGGTTTAACGGCCCCGCCCCCGACACGAGATCGTGCGGCCAGGCGGCGAAGGCCCCCGGTGGCAACCCGAGGACGACGGTGAGGAGTCAGCTGAGCACGCTGTTCCCTCCCAGTACGGTGGAGCAGGTCATGAGCGCCTACCCACATGTCATGGACATGGCCAAACTCATTGGCCTCATCCAGAGGTACAGAACCAATGACATCCCCTCATAGCCACACTGCCACTACAGACAAGGAGAAACACAGCCAGCCGCAGGACTGTTCCACTTTACGTATAAATCGACTATGTGGTCTCTTTAGAGACCAGAGTTTATATATTGCATAACCTTATGTGGTGGAATTAAACACATGTGTTTGATGTCAAGTATCAAAACACTTGAAACTGTAAGCATTAAAATGGCTGCTTATACAAATAAAAAGGAAATGTAGCAGAAATAGTGCAATGCACTGCTCTCCCCATATGCTAGTTTTGTAGCAGATTAATGATTTCTTAAAGCAGCAGGTGTTGTTTTTTTAATCTCATGTTGCCTCAAACTGAGGAAGGCTATTTTGTACTTTAGAAACTGTACTGTAGAAAATGGTTGTTTTTTTTTTCTAACCATTTTAATAAAACCAATTGTTTAAGTACCTCTGTATGTGTGTTGCCAATTATATCATATTGACATACAGAGACAACCTTTCAAATAAATGTTTTTCCTGGAGTTTCAAACCACAAACTATGTAAAAAATTGTTAATCTGCCATCATAGCTAACTCAATGAATAACTAGAACTTGACTGCCATCTATTGGTGATATAACAGGTTGCATCAAGACACTCCTAAAGTCAGAATAGATTTTTTTTTATTTTTACAAATAACTTATGTTACAAAGACAGTTTTCCCAGCTAAATCAAAAACACTAGATATCCAAATTAGTCTTTCCATTTAATAAAACATGAATGATCTGCCTCTTCACACCAAGGTGTGGATATAGATTAAAACAGGGTTCCTTTGGGTTTTCAAAGGGAAACATTTGGTGCTTAAGTGCTTAAGAGACAAATAAAGATTCATTTTTTACTTAAAATGGCTTATAACAAGGTTTAGGTTTGTTTTTTTCTTTTTAAAGATGGCACTTGATTGTGAACAGCATAGAAAACAACATTCTAAAAGGCACTTTAACAAGGCACAAAGTGTGGAAAACCCGACAAAATAACCATTTTGAAATCAAGGTCAATTACTTGCAATAAGTAATCTTTTGAAACATCCTTACAAATAAAAGCTTAAAGAGGACAAATTAAGTCAAATAGAAATACAATTACACAAGGTGGAAATTTATGTTGTGCTAGTGATTTGGTAAAGGACATTTTATTTTACCTTGTCTATATTAGAACTTTGGTAAAGTTCTGCAATTCTGACATGGTGTAACATGAAGTTAATCATCTCAGAATAGTTCATAATTTGAGACAGGAATAGATCAAATGTTTTAACATATTCACTTATCTTTCAAACCAATTCCACCAGCATAGGACATATGTCAGTCCCAATGAAACTCCTAACTGGCTGTTATAGTTATAGGGACACCAATGTCATTCATTTAGTCCATCTTGATATCCACTTCTCGATTCAACGCATGAGGAGGACGCTACTGAAAACATGTCTCTTGTTTGCACTGAGGTGGAGACACCCCCCAAATATAAAAACGTACATTCCAGTTGTCAGAAAGGATGGCAGTCTGTAACTGAACCGACAGTCCAGAGAGTATTGGCCTCCATATTTTTTTACTTTGTCTGCAGATTGTACATGAGAGATGTCAGCGTCTTACGCGAGCACAGGAAGGACTGGGCAGTCTGTAGCTTTAGAACCATGGGTGTGTCCTGGGATTCTGCCACTTCAACTCTCGCAGATACACAAAGCTTACAAAGGGAGCACATTGGGTGCGTATTGGATTAGAAAAAGAAACAAAAACAGTTAATAAAAGTCTATAAAGCTATACTTACAAGGAAATACAAGTGATTCATAGTGTGAGAAGAAGGCTTTTAAGGCACATTCTACAATGATGTACAGTAAAGAGCTCGGGCTCCGTGTACTGTACACAAAGCATGCAGTTTGGTTTTCCTATCGTTTCTTTCATGTAATCATCGACTCATGATTGGTGAGACTGCTGGGACAGTGAAGGAGGACGAGGGGGGGGGGGGCTAGGCTGCCAGCCCAAGCCCCCGTATCCTGGGCGACCCAGAAAAGACCCTAAAAGTAAAGGTCCGGGAGAAGTCTGTCAGTTTCCCCTGCAGACGCAGAGCGGAGGCCCCACCACATTTCATGCTTCCCCTGCATTCACGCCACCATAGAAGAAGAAACATTATTCAGCAAAGGCACCCGTGTTGGCTGCATGTGTGTGTGTGTGTGTGTGTGTGTGTGTGTGCCACCACACTGCAGGACAACACTCATAATACTGAGAATGGGAGCAGCGAGGTACCCCCCCGCCCCCGCCAAAAGGGGGGTTGGGGGGTCTTGTTCCTGCCTGTTGCCCGGGTAACAGGAAGTAAGTGTGGGGGGGTGTGTAGAGAGGCGGGGTTGGCAGGGGCGTTCCCACCATCCCAGTCTCTAAAGGCCAGTCCGGGAATGCTCCTCCCCTGGAGCCCCCACTCGAGGGTGTCACACTGCACAGCGCCCCCGTGTGGCAGAGCTCAGAAGTGCCGTGGGAAGTCACACTGTTCACAGCGGTTGAGGGCGGGGTGGTTGAGGAAGGTGCAGGCTGTACAGCTCCACTGGGAGCCCTCGTCCTCCTCTGGCTCCGCCTCCTCCTTGGCCTTCATGCTCTTGCTGCTGGGCTCTGCATGGGGGCACAGCCGGCAACATGGGTCAATGTAGAAGTCACTACAGCGTTCATGTTCACATACATCGCAGCGTTTCCCACCCAGGCATTAAGGGCCAAGAATCCTTGGAAACCCATCTGAGCATTTGGTTGGAGCCATTTTCCACTTGGGGTTTTTCTCTGTAGGTGAGAGGCCAGACACTAAGTGGCAGTAGGACATGCCACAGCACATTTAGGTGTGCACAGGTACACGGGAAAGGAAGGTTGGTTTAGACAAGGAAGCACGCAGGTTTTTGACCGTGTTGGCGGGTAGAAGAAGTGTTGAGTATTCACACTGGGTGTATGTGAAAAGAATGAAAGGAAAGGCGGTTTAAAGGAATCTGGAGCGAGGAGTAAAGGACGACTCGACACAAGACTATAAACGGTGAGAACGGCAGCACGCGTTAGAACATGCAATAGTCGTAAATCAACCACGTAGCGACTATCAAGGCTGGTTCAGGAAATGTCACCACACATTCCATTGTTATTTTTTTACCTGTCTGAGAGAAAGATGTGATCAAGCAAATAGTGGACAATCATCTCTCGATCCGTACCCATCGCGTTATAAAGTTATTACAACTAATTATTATGTTAAAAATGTATTTGAGCATGTAGAACACAGGCCTGTCATGCAGGATGGCCAACTGCTATCGCTAACACTACAGAGTAATGTGAAGTTGTTGTTAGACAAAGTAAAGACAAAAACATAATGTTGGGTAGACTAATTGCACCAATTTACAGGTATTTCTACCGGTATGGGTTCAGGAGCTATGGGAGCTATGTGCACACACTTATGGATTTGGTATGTTCACTCATTTCAAACAGGATTTACAAACAGGATATGTCATGACGTCTTGGCTGTAGAACAGTTAACTCATTTACACACACACGCATACAAAAAACTTGATTTGTATAGTGGATATACAGTATATTGAACTAAGGTCAAGGATGCAATCCCCTCGTTGGGCCACACACATTTGTCCGCTAATTGAATAGGCTTGACATAGTCTACCGCTACGGCTGGACGATATTACCTAAAATCTTTCACGATTGATTTAATATTGTTCCTCAATTACAATCAATTAATGAATATGGCTTTTTTTTTGCTTTTGTTTAAGTCAGAACTATATGGTTTGAGTTCTCATGTTGCTTCCATGCTGCTTCACTTAAGTGTTGCTGGAAATGGGCTAAAACATGAAATAATGAGAGATACACAAGTCATAATTATTATCTTTAAAATATATATTTCTAGAGCAGATGAAAATAATCCTCATAGTGACCCCTGCATGAAGAATCTGATTAATCATATTTGTTTCATTCAACCAGCATGACCAGAAAGACTATAGTATTTTATCCGGAAAAGCAAAGGAAAAAACTAAGGAGAGGTATTTAACCACAGAATTACATGCTTTAAATTGTATGTACTTCTCATGTTCTAATGTATTAACTATCTCAAGAGCTCCAAATTTATTTCTGTCTCCATCCATCTTCAACCGCTTATCCGGAGTCAGGTCGTGGCGGCAGCAGCTCCAGCAGGAAATCCCAAACTTCTTTTTCCTGAGCCACATTACTGAACTGGGGGATTCCGAGGCATTCCCAGGCCAATATGGATAAAAAAATCTCTCCACCTAGTCCTGAGTCTTCCCCGAGGCCTCCACCCAGCTGGACATGCCTGGAACACTTTCCTAGGGAGGCGCCCAGGAGGCATCCTTACCAGATGCCCGCACCACCTCAACTGGCTCCTTTCAACGCAAGAGAGCAGCACCTCTACTCCGAGTGCCTCACGGATAGATAAACGTCTTAACTTATCTCTAATGAAGGTGCCCGCCACCCACCTTAGAAAACACATTTTAGCCGCTTGTACCCGGACCTACTTCTTATGGTCAAGACCATTAGTGAGGGTATAGGAACGGTGCGGTAAAGTGGTTGTAATATCGCTCCCGCTGCTCCGATTCTCCAAACAATCTCTTGCTCCATAGTCCCCTCACTCTCAAACAAGACCCCAGGTACTTTGGTTAAGGACTCATTCCCTACCCGGAGTAGGCACTTTATCGGTTTCCTGCTGAGAACCATGGCTTTAGATTTAGTGGTATATAATAATAATAATAATAATAATAATAATAATAATAATAATAATAATAATAATAACAGCTAATTTATTAGTACACATTTTGCTATATTGCACACTGATGTATTAGTGTACTGTATATATTTTATTATAATGCACCATGCTTGGAATTAAACGGTTCTATTGATTGATATTTATTGGTGCCACATCCTTGGGGTCTGGGGTATGGTATGTGTCTAGGCTTGTTCTGTCATTATCTTCGGGGTTCCATTCTCTGACTGAGATTGAGGTGGCCCTGGTTGTTTGTGTTTTGGGGATAGTGGAAATGGAACTCCCGATGTTTGTTTTTGTATTGGAGGGTTGGGATGATGAGTGTAACATGAGTGGTGTATTTCTTTTTTATTTATTTTTATATATTGTGTTGTTTTTTGCTCATTTTATAGTGTGAAGCACTTTGTGTTACATGAATTTGTATGAAAGTGCTATATAAATAAAGATTGATTGATTGATGATTGATATTGTAACAATATAAATATGTTTTATAGCTCTATCGCACTATAACATTTTATAGCAGTTATAGTGTAGCTGCAGGTATGCAGCAAAGTAAAGTTCACTGTTGACCCATAAGGGAACTCTAGGGGTGATGTTCAGCTAAGACAATATCACAGCAGAGTGAACTCTTCAAAGCTGTCTCTAGGTAGATCAGAGTCATTCTGGGTCAGATACAAGAACAGCAGGATCATAACAAAAATCAATATATAGCAAGACTTAAGCCGTTGATGGGAGCTGCAAGGGATGCGAGTAGAAAGACAGTTAATGAAGCTGTGCATCTGGCTGCTCACAGATATCTTATTTTAGTTTGGTTTAGAACAATAGTCTTGCTCTTTTGACACAACCATTCAGAGCTCCTCAGTTTCACTCAGGATTCAGAAACACGTGGGTTGTTGTTAAAGCCTTACAGTGGTTCTACTTATTTTGACACAACACCAGTATCAAAGACGTGGTCATATCGCAGAACCCCAGATACATACAAGTGTGCATACTGTTGGCCATGACCTACTATAGTAATAGCCTAATTAATAGGCTGTAGTCTGTAGGCTTGGTAAATAGCCTAATTTTAATAGCCGAATAGCCTAATAACCAGAAACAGAACACATGAAAACATGTAACATATACAGTATATGCACGTTTAAGGAAATGTAGTGAGCTGCACAATCGCACAAAAATAAATAAATAAATAAAATACTACACAAAACTACATTTAACATTTATCGCTATCATATTTCTTTTACAATCCGTCCAAAGGCCTTCAAACGCATCATACGGACCTTGAAAGGGATCCTGACTCCCTTGTTGAGAACCAATATTACAATAATTAAGAATCAATGTATAATAGGATAAACAGCTTATACCATTTCTAACTTTCTTTTTATTAGTTATTTTCATTTCATTTCATGGCCCTGTAGGAGTGTTTATTGCAAACATGATTCATCTAAACAACATTTACAGCAGTGAGTGTACAGAAGAGCAATCTAAATCTTGTCCTTTCTGGACCATAGAATGTGTTTGAATGTAAAGAATCATAGTCTTAGTTAAGGTGGAAACCAAACTCAGCAAATGAACAAAATGCTATTAAAGGTATTACATAGGATTTGACCAACCTGCACTCTTGACGGTCTACGCAGCCAATCGTTGTCTATATTATTAATCTTTATAATACATATTGATTATGATTTGGCTTGGGGGAGTCAAGGTGTCTCTATCTGACAGGATGCAGAGCAGAGTGACGTTTCCAAGATTTATCTTGGTAGATTCATGTGGGAAATGTGGTTTGTCCACAGTGGGTGCTAATGTAAGATTGAGAATCAAAAGTCTAGTGTCTTTACACAACTTCACGCATGAGGAATTGTAGCACTTATGGTGGAAAGTTAATGATTTTTGAATATATTACACAACACAGTTTGCTTCAGATTAGAATCCCCACATCCCTTGGAGTATAATGATCTGTCAAATTGGAAAATCTTGGCAGCGGTTTAAGGCAGCTGCTGTATGTATGGATTGAGTCACTGAATAACTCCAACCCAATATTATGATATTGTAGTAACTTTACTGTAGCCAATCACCCAGAGGTTCTCCCAGGCCAGCATATTATCACACACACATGCACAAGGATTGTTTATTGCCACGACGAGCGTCATATATAATGGTCAATTTGTGCATCTCAGAAAATGGGCAGAAATGGATGGATACAAAGAGATACAGGAAAACACCTGCTATCTGTGCTCACGCTTTGGAGAATCATAGGATTTCATATTGGTGTTCATATATAAATAATATTTATCAAGACTGCATGTGTGTATGTACAGTAGTCACCATTTGATTGAATTCTCACTGACATCTATGTTTTTCACTTATTTTTGATAGCAGTATTATTATGCCTGTACATTAGATTTCCCCAATTGCATGAATTGGCATGGTCCCTGTTGACAGGTTACACAAGAAGTTCACTTGATTATGATAGCACCTCTGTGTTAAAAAGGACTATACAACACAGTCATTGGCTTTCACAAGTCTGCGAAGACAATTCAGCAAGCGCTTATTATCTCACAATAAAAGGTAAAACAAACCGTAGCATGGTCAAGATATAAAACAGCCTTTGATGAGAACTATATGGCACTCTGATATTCTGTAAGCACATTTCGTAAACTGAGCTGAAGGAAAAAAGCCCCCCCAACCACACACACACACACACACAATTCCAACGCAACCTGAAATAAGAGCGAATGGGGCTTTTAAGGGTAAATTTAGAGGCACTGTTTCATGTGGATGTGAGGTACCCACGGGCTGTTTGTGAAGATGCACTGCTGGAGAAAGATGGCAGCTCTCTGGCAAATCCACAGGGACAGCGGCTTTTAGCATCTGGCTCTGTGAAGACATCCAAGAAGTTGGTGTGATGAAATAACTTCACAGCAGCCACACATCCACCAGCCTGATGGATTTTGAAGTGGTTATGGAGCAAATGTACAAAGAACACAAATGTATCTTTAATGATGTCTAATATGACTGTACACGCAGGAGACACATCGGTATTGCAGGTCAAAATAGGGCCTTACAGAGGCGTCAGAGTGAAGAATTGAACAATCTATTTGCAGCCTTCGCGTGATACTGTGCTCATTTCCTAATGACCACCCCAGTTTAAAAAATCTGTAGAACATTTGTCTTAAACTTGATTGTTCAACAGCTCAGCCACTAAATCAATAGCCACTGATCATTGCCCTTGCTTGGGCTATTAAGTCCATTACAACTGCAGACTTTATCGACTGCTGGCATGTGTCCGCTGATAGATGCCCTATAGCCAAGACTGGTTCTGCCTCACCGTCCCTTCCAAGCCACCACCTCCACTCACGCCTGGCAACAACAAGCTAGGATACACATCTGATAGGCTTATTGTGAGGGGTGAATACAGATCCATTATAATGCTAGCAAGCTCATGGATAGCACGATTGTACTGTACCCTATATGCTGAAACTAAAATATGTATAGCAATGCTGGACTTTAGTTTGTATAACTTTTTTATATATCCCTGCTGTGTATTGCTAAAGGGACTATTGTGCTTCAAAGCCACATTGCATTAAAGTTGCTGTTTTGGTTTGAAACTTTGAGCATGCGCATGAAATATAGCAGATATATTAATAAGAGGAAGAATGCTTCATGATGGCAGTGTTATGGAAAAGGAAGGCCTTATCAGCACTTACAATATGCTGTAAATGTTTTATGAAGTCATTCTTGA
>JAODVN010037919.1:0-10686 GCA_025434125.1 Chologaster cornuta
AAAAGTATGCTTCACTGATCCTCTGGTGCTTGATGAATAACAACTCAAGATTAACAATAATGAACACGAGAACGCAACAGTAAAAGTAAAACTTTTCGATGTTTTCCATATGATTTGCCATAGTCAAGAATACAACAACAGCAGAGAGTGAAACAAAATACCTCAAGGATAATATAAACTGCCGCCATCCCGAATAACTACTATTGAGCAATGCCAGACACACTTAAATAGGTTTAGTTCCATGTGCACTAATCTCTCCAGAAGGATATGTTGATGTTTGTGAAAACAATAAATCCTACACAACATTTTAGGAAGATCCAAGAATAAATGGTTTGGACTCAGAACACATTTTCACCGCTAATGTGAAGTATTTCATTAAAAACAATACTAAAGTTAAATATGTAAATAATTTACATGTGGGGAAAAAACATTGTCAGTGTGTTCTTTAACAAAATCTTTATAATACAAATCAAAGAGCTCCCGCTACGTAATCTATATCCACTCCTGATTGCATACCAACATTAACATGTTTGCTTGTTTATTTACGTATCAGGGACAACACAATTATATAACATTATAACAGGTTACATGGACACAAGACTTTGATCCGTGACACCAGAACCAACGCGTAGCATAACCAAGCCAAATGCACTATGCAGGCTGACGTAATGCAGTCCATTTACGTAAGCTTACCTCTGAGGGCAGGATAGGCTGGTTACAGGCTGAACATTTAGGGGCCAGCACCCTGGAAAGATGAGATCAAACAGAATGCAGGAAAGACTAGTTAGTGTCCATCTTACATATAAGCATCCAAGACATGTAACTACATTATATATCATTCCCAGCAAGTGTACTCACTGTAAATTGCTGGGGATTAAATACTCTGCTAAATGACCAGACTATAACTCAAAATATTGTTTTAATAAAAAGCATTTGCAACACACTGCATTATTCTCTACCTACACTAGATGGAAGTTTCATACAGTAAGAGATTGATTCAACTAAGCAATACCAGTGATGTACGTGTACTGGTTCTTTAACCACATGTGGTCCTTTAAACCACAAAGACAGTAGAAAGAAGAAGAAAAAAAAAGAAGCAGTATTAATGTATTATTTCCTCACACACATACACAGTCTGAAAACGTACTGTACCTGTCTTAGGAGATAACAAAGGACCTCTCAGCATGACTCACTGAGACAAACATCTCTGCACACACACAAACATGCGCGCACACACAAGTGGCCTCTGATTCAGTCTGAAGGAAGCATGTGAAAGCAGCCAGACCAATCACGAGACATGCACCCGGTCGGACAGTTTGTGCTATCTAAACAGGAGAACGAGATGACGCCTGGCTCACAATGCCTTGATTGTTCTACCAGACGTCACGAGCGGTGTGAGCCTTGCAGAGTGTGAGGCGCTTGTGTTTGTATGAGAGAACCAGTGGACACATGCCGCTCCCTGCACCCTTAAAGACCCCCCACTTCCCCCACAACCCCAGAAGTGAGTACACTTCTCAAGTGTCCGGCAGGCTAGGCTCAGGCAGCTCAGCTTCGCTGTGCACACATGCAGCAATGTGCAGTAGTTCTGCTCGTTTTAACACAAGATAATACACTTGAGACGCGAGATACTTAAAAGCTACAGTAAGCGATTTTAAGCTAATACACATTTTGCCAATTCACTAAATACCTGTTTTGATTTTAGTTTGAATTTAGCAAGCATTCTGGAGAATTATCTATCCTATCTTTAAGATATTTAAACATTACAGTAGAAAATTTAAGAAGAAAGAGTAAAATATATACAAATGTATATAGAAAAACACATAATTACTGTTCATATGTACACTGTGTTGTATGTACAACATATCTTTTCTGTGGGGGGAGGGGGGTCTGGGGGGTGTTAGAGAAAGGGTAGAGCATATTGAGTACCTCTGGGGAATGATGAGTGACAGCCACTCTGCCCAAAATAACTTTTTGAACCGTAACGGTAATTCCAGTCACGACAAATGTACCTTTATAAATAGCATCCAATTGCTATTTATACAGATCACTAAAGGCTGTGTTTGGTAATACACGCTACTGCTAGTAAGGTCACCTGTGATAGTCTTTGACACAGTAGATCTTATTTTCCGTGTCTACAGTGAAGGGTACCCCATCGAGGCTCTCGTTGCAGACAACACAGCGGAAGCAGCCAGGGTGGTAAGACTTGCCGAGGGCCTGCAGGATCTAGGAATAAAGACAAGAAATCGTGTTTGACACATTTAATGCCCATTTCTTCTCATCTAACATGAGAGAGAGAGAAAATGTTTTAAAAAACATCTGCATAGTTCATGCAAGACCTCACCCAGGTGGGGCTGTTTGAACACACAAAAGGAATGTATAATATAATTGGAGACATTTCCTTCCATCTACGTACAGTATGTCTTTGCTTTAAGGCAGTATGCAGAACATATGCGCCCTCATGTCAAGGGAAATCCCTCATGTGCTTCTACACATCCAGACTATTCCAGAATGTGACTGAACAATGAGCGCTACTGTAGCACACATCTGTGGGCCGAACACATCATTAGAAAGGTGCACACACCATATCCATGATCAAATGTCCACATGCGTTGCATTTGTCTGCAGACTGCTGGAATCCAGAGTACTAAAAAAGACAAGAGGGAAACAAACACTTAAGTACTGGTGAAGCCACACATCGCACATTAAGGTGTGGAATAGAAAAACTAACACTGTATTGTGTTGCTTTACAGGGCAAGTACAATTTGGTGATCTAGCTGATGTGTTTTATCCAAATAGACAAATAGAGAGTATTATGATTCATGACTAATAAAGAGCGGGCATGGTTTACACATCGTGTTCAATGATGCTTAGACATGTCAGGTGAGTAGACGACTCTAATAACTAGCCTAGCCTACATTTACATTTTGATTACCTTACATTAACTTAATTTACAATGCATTAACATATTAATTATTAAATACATTTTAATACCCATGCCTGAGTTTCTACATGGCCTTGAATGTGTCCAATAAAATGTATGAAAAGAATGTAGTAGACACCACCTCCGCATCCCAGGTGGATTAGTTCATTAGAAGCATGGAAATTAACATTTAATTCAATGTAACTTTGCATTTGTTCATTTCACATGTAACCGAGCAGCCAAATCTGTTTAAGTGATGGAATTAATATGCTTGTAGATGTTATTTTGAGCATGTCTGTGTCGCATCAATAGGATCTAATGGTTTACTTCAAAAGTTAATAAAAAAACTAAATAAATATGATCAACAACAATAACATTTGACAAAATTCTAATGAGATATATCTTAGGCCGTTGAGTGAAGGTTTAACATAACTAATTACATCATACCCAATATTTTACCCATTTTTGGTGATCGGTGACCACTTACCAAAAAGTCCTCTTCACAGAATACCTTTCCTCCAACATAGTAAAACGCTTTCCCCCTCAGCTTTCGACCTAAGACAACACACACAAAACCAAAGAAAATAGGATTTTAGGGAGTATTGTAACACATTTCTCAACATCTCAGGAACCATACAAGTAAAAACACATTTTCATGATTTATCATGGTATGGTGTACTGTAAGACAGTGTTAATGTATCAGTGTGTAATGCAAGCCCATGGAATATGTGTGTGTATAGCGCCCCGTCTCAGAAATAGTCAAATTAGTGTGAACACTGTTGAACTCCAGCAGACCAACCAAATAAACAGCTCTACAGCTGGCTGGTATCTGTTTAAGACACTGAACAGGCAGCTGCAGTGGACCTCAGCACACATCTGGAACCAGACAGTGTTACTGAACAAGGCTCACATGACACGAGGAACACTCTTCTTCTATATTATTCCTCTCTAACTTCGGCCTATGATTGCAGCACTTCATGTCTGCCTGTATCCCATAATAAGAACAAAATGGGGCCACTTTGGGTCGCATGGTACTTCTCAGGAGGTTGCATGATGGTTTCAAGGTAAGAAAATGAGCATTTCATTTCCAGTGGGGATTCTACATTGTATGGTATTGCCTACCAAGCTACAGTATTATCTTGGTCAGTGCAGCACAGTGCACGATACACTGTGCATGCACACGCGTGTGTGTGTGTGTGTGTGTGTGTGTGTGTGTAACGCAGCTATTCCTGGTCAGGTCCCACAGGAAGAGGAAACATTCCACACATTTTATGGAGGGGATGGGTGTTTGGGGTGGGCTGAATATCACACACACACACACACACATGTTGATTGAGAAAGAATATTGAATGTTAGTTAGTTAATATCTTGTTTCGTGTTTTCAAATAATATATTTAGGTAATGAAAGAGTAAAACATTGATCTTGACCTTTCTGTCTCAAGGGTAAAAAGTTAACCCTTTCTCCATGGCAACTCTACTGCTAACTTCCAGCAGTAGTATGTGTAATCGGGAAGCAACAAGGCACATGGTATTAAGGTTATAAACCATGAAAACAAAAGTCTGTCAAATGGATGTATTTCCATTGTGTTGTGCTGAAAGGGTTCCATATATAACAAACAAATAAATTACTTGGGAAGACCCAAAAGAACTGGTCACATCTAATCGACCAGCAGAACACATGATTCTCCTTTTCAAATCAATGTCACAAGAGTTTCACCGAAGCACTGCCTCACAATTACATGATCACACTTCACTAGAATAATGTTCCAACGGTACCAAATTCCACCCCAAGCTCCCACAATAAAGGCCAACATGATGAGACATTCTGATTAAAGCCTGTGTCCAACTGGCCCTGAGGTAATTACTGACAGACATTGTGGGGACTCTGTGTCCCTAAGGAAGAAGGAGGATAGAAGGATTGTAGAGGGAAGATAGGGGTGATGGACTCTTCTCTTCACATTCCTGTCTTTTTCCAGTCAGTCAGAGAAGGAAGGCAGACGGTTTGGAAAGCCTAAGCAAAACTCTTTCATACAAATGTTAAATACCTGAGGGACATAACAAATCCACTTGGTCATTATTCTATTAAAAACACTGAAAATCCCTTGTGGAAATCTGGTGGAAAAGATAGAAAGCTCATCTAAATCATGAATGTAGTAAAGTACTCATAACAGCCCCTTAGCACATCTATATATTTCATTGTCAACAATACTTTGACATACAGTGATTCTCCAAAGAAGTTGGTTTGCTTTAATATTCAAATATTTACCACGAATATTACTGGCTGTGGAATGTGACCTGTTATACCTCCCTCTTAAGGTCCAATCAGATGGAAGATATTTTTTACTAACACAGTACAAGAAGAGTATGACCTTGTGATCTCAGAAATTGGTGAGGAAAACATTGTTGGGTAAAACATTTTTGGGGAACACATTGTTGGGGAACACATTGTTAGGGAACACATTGTTGGGGAACACATTGTTGGGGAACACATTGTTGGGGAAGACATCTTCCTTCCTACTGCGTGATCACTTCTGTTGACCACTGCATAGGCTACAGTGTCTTTATCAATATATTATAGATCATTATTCTTGCTACACTTCCATGGGATCAAGTATTGCATTGTAGCATTAAGATGCGGCTGTTGAAAATCAGTGAATAATTAGCCAGGGGTAAAACCCCCATTAGTGAAGAGCTGAATCCGACATGCTACACACATTCTACTGAGCTACAAGGAATGTGCTCCTGCCTCTCTGGCACCTTGGGGGGGGTGGGGGGGGGGGCAGGTTGCGTGGTTGGGGGGTGAGGCAGGAGGAATGTAGACGTTCTTGGAGGAAGTTCACGGTCATAAACACGTTAACGGGCGTGCTGTAGCATAAAAATGTAGAGGCCTTGTGTCAGCACACAAAATAAGTGTGTCATTTGAATACACTGCATCAACCCTTGTCCTGGACCCCCCCCCCCCCCCCCCCCCCCCCCCCCCCCCCCCGGCCCCTCCGTGTCTCTAGGGGGTTGCACCGCTCACATTGATTCCCCTTTGGGAGGGGGTGGGCGGGGTTATGCAGGGTCTGAGGCACAGGTGTACTGTATACTCCTCATCTCCCCTTGGGTCAGACAGACATCAGCCTCATTATGAGGCTCGTCGCTCTCTCTCACACACACACACACACACACACACACACACACAGGGAGAGAGGAGGTCAAACAGACATGTTGGTGTTAATCACAGTGAGCCCAATAAGGTCAAAGGTGCTGCAGAATGTGCATGGGTCACCGCGGTAGCAGATAGCCATACTCCACACTCACGCACGCATGTGCACACACGCACACACACATTAGTGGTGGGGAGCCTAATTGGTGTTGTTTATCCTGGGAGCCATCAGCTCCTCCCACCAAACAGAATGTCGCTGGTGGAATTCCAGCGCTGCTTGGCGGCCGTGGCGGCCAAGCCCCTCCCTCCTTTCATGTGATAATGAGCCAAACGCAGCCGCAGTGATGAACCGTGAATGAATGAACGCCTGGGCGGAGGAATATTCCAGGAAGCACATCAAAGAAACTGCTCCAAGCAGCAGTTTAGTTAGTTAGTGAGTCACCACATCAAGAAATCTATATATATCAAGATAGATTTAAATCGCACCTCCACTGATTGTGACTGATTTGTAAATTGAATTGTCTTTAAATGGCTAGCACAAATGAAAGAAATCATTTCTATAGTATTCCCCCTATAAAACCTTTCGCCTGTTTTCCCGCATCTTTTTCCTGGTCCCTTCTCTTTGTGTGGGCTGTAGGAGTGGCTGTCACACCCAGTAACCAAATACCAGCGGTACATAACTCTAATCCACAAATAAGTGTGTGTTTGCGCTCAGGCTAGCGGGAGCCCAGGGTACCGCTTCCATTCAACCGAAAGGTGGGAGGCGGTTAGCATAGGGTCTACATCTGTCCGACAGTAATATGAGAATATGAATATGAGTTTACAGAAGAGTACACCCGTGTGTGTGTGTGTGAGAACCGGCGTATCTACTCACTGCATGCGCTACAGGTGAAGCAGCTGTCATGGTAGAGGCTGCCCATAGCCTGGCAGGCATGGCTCGCGCCGTACACAGCTTTGTTACATGACACGCAGAGCCCTGAAACACAGTGTGGTACACCCAGGTCATACACAGGAGGACACACAGCGTCAAACATACTGCGTTACATCCCAAAGGAAACAATTGCTTCAATGGACACAATGTATAATAGCACATCAGGGCATAACAAAGAACCAGTGCAGATAAAAGAATGCAGCACACTGTTATATAGTCATTAAGAAGGGAGTAGATGTTATTGTAGAGATTACACTAGACAAAAACAATGGAGGGATAGAAAATATCCATACTTAGGAGTCAAGAAGCCGATTGGTGCTCTGTTTAACTTCAGAAGGAAAAGTATATCTTTATGTGTTGGTTTGACTTGGCTCACAGACCGCGGAGTCCGAGCTATGAATACTTTTAAAAACACAAAGTGTTCCACACACACACAAGAAGCTTTCTCACATGCGCACACAGAGCATTCAGTATGCGCACATGCATGCTAACATAGTAACTAGCCAATTCAGTCTACTTGGAATAAAGTAGTGAAAATGGATGGGGAAGTGAAAAGAAAACAGGAAAGAAAGGAAGTTGTTTTTTAAAAGTACAAACTCATATGCTACAGGAGGAATGTGCTTAAGCTTCACTATGTACCAGGACCCACAAACACCGTACCGAAACATTATCTCTATTAGCATTAGCGTGTAGCATGTGTATAGCACTACAGTAGAAGATTTGACGGATTCAGGCACCTTAAGAGAGGCAAAGCTATTTGTAAGGCATCAGCGGACGTTATTAAAATAAATGTACATACATTCAGTAGCCTGGGGGAGGCATGGCACACATGAGTAGATAACATGCCATAATATAACAAATATGTGACAAAGCAACTTCATCACTGCTGGCCCAGAGGAGCTGCCCATTACCTCTAGAGTGCATCACACGTGTGAATTGTATTCTTCACCCATTCATTACTGTCATGTTCAGGAAGATGACTACATAGAGGCGGACATATCTGCCGTATATATCTGACATACAGTATATATGTTTTAAGTAAGGGCATTTGCATGCAGTGTTTTTATTGGCGTGTGGGGTGTATTACCCCAAAATATCTCCCTGGGCGGTGGAAAGGGAAGGCCCCCCCCCCACACACAACGCCAGCCCCAGCCCTGCCCCTGGCACGCCTAGACACCAACAAAGACCCCTCTGTATTACATGTGCCCAGCATCACGCATCCCCTTTTCTCCTGCGCAAACACACGGCCACATAAAATATCCTTGTTCGAGCCTGGTTCCTCCTGCCAACTGTAGCTATATACAGCATACACCAAATCCACTAAGTCTCTCCTAATGCCACACTCAGGATAGCTGATTCCATTCCAGGTCAGCAAAGGAACATTGAGTCAAAAAGGTTAGACGTGGTCTTGTGCGCTTTGTTGTTTCACAGTTTTGTTTTCCTTACAAAAGAAAATAAACTATGCCAATGCCCGTTGTCCTCATGAAAAACGTTATTTTATTTTAAGGGCGAAGGCCTACATAAACACACTTACAGGAAGCATTTTAATGTGTTTGGAAGCAGAAACAAGAGTAGGATAAATAGACTCGCCGAATAATAGTTTACATATGCTCACATGTATTAAACACACCAAGGGATCTAAAGACTATTTTTGTTTATCCTAGCTTCATAAAATAGTATATTGTAATTAACATATTCATACATTCAATTTGTATAATTTATTTTCCACTTTTAATAGCGTTCACAAACCCATTCTTGTAAATCCGGTCAAACTAAAACTCCCTGCTTGTGGCAACCCCACTCGATGACCCACTGCAAGTCTGCCTTTGGCTGGAGTCCCATATTCCAAAACACTGTGATTATTCAGGGGACTGCTTGCTAACACTTTAAGGGGGAGGGGAATTAAAACGTGGAGCCAACTCCCCCCTCAAAACACCTTTTTCAGCTGTCAAAACTATCCAACTAGCTGCATTCATTCCATCCCCTGAACAACAGACCATCTATTTCACTAACTTAACATCACAGACTTCTGCTGCTAAGAACAAAAAAGCATTTTTAATTCCATTTTGACATTGAGTATTCAACAGTGACAGAGAAATGTCTTATAATAAGATGAATTAATTCCACCTGTAATAAATATATCTGTTTAATTGGAAGAGCAGATTCATACAAGCTCTTGTCAACAAATCCACTGCATTAGTTGTGTATCAATAATGTTACTGTTAAAGTCTTTGACGTGATAACCGTTTCAACCTAACCCCCACCCACACAGGGCCTAGTCAATCAGCCCACTCACACACGACCAGCCAAATATACACAAACAAATACACACACAAAGCTGATACTACCCAAGCCTGCCAGAGCAGAAGCAAGGAGACCATAGGAACAATTAAGATAAGGCTTTCCTATTAACCAACAGATGGGATAAAGCAATCCTCCATCTAAACAAAACACTTAAGTAAAACTGACTGAGTTAGTGAGACCCCTGCCTGGAGATCCGCTCCCTCCCCCCGGCAACACCACCGCCACTTAACATTTTTTCCACGATAACTCTCCTAACCGGGGACAAAGGAGTCGCCGCTAAATCTCTCTGCTCGTCTAGCCATCCATTTTTAACACATTTCAACTCTGGTGTACCTTTATTATCCAGCCCCCATTTCTTAAATTCCTCCTTCTCTTTCTCCAGACATTCCCCAGTGTTCCCTTGGTGCAGCCATTTGGCACCGGACTCATTTTCCCAGAACCTCCAGCCTCAACTCTGCCAATCACGATGGGATGTACAGTATTTATAGTTTACAGGCTACTATATAGGCACAGCTCTATACAGTAGAATAGATATTGATAACTATCTGTCAGGCTCACCATAGGGCATATTATATTTTACACGCAGTACAACATACAGTATGTTTTAAATAATCAAACGATGCAGCAATAATGGGGAAGAAAAGAAGCTGCTGTTATTTTCATCATCATTTTCCTATGTGGTGAAAATGAGGTCAGCTTCTTCAGGGTACTCAGGACATAAACTGCATCTGTCTTTCATGCTGTATGTGTGAATGTGTGACACATTATGGAGGGAAAGTCCAGAACAGTCCGGGCAGTATAGAAAAGGTTTATAAACCTGCTACCAAAATGCCTGAATGTGTTTGTGAGAAGTGTTTTGTAGCTGATATACTGTGACACCAGAGCATCTTCACTTATTTAAGACCACGCCTCATATCAGAGGTGGGGAGAGCTACAGTACAGTTATATTTAAACAATACAATTCCAACAGGAAATTCCTTTATCTTTGGGAGGCAGCTTTTACAACTATTCAAAACATAAACAAGATACAGAATGTGCTTGTGTTCACTCTCTTCCACTTTCAGGTTGATGCCTTTTGACGGTTAGCCAAGGATCCACACTAACATTCTCCCTGTCAAACACACTCTCATGCTAAAACTGATTTTATATCTTACACAGTAAGGGACTGGGACAGTCCCCGACAGACCGCTAGACACTACATTATAAGCTACAAGTGAACTGCTTAGTCCTTAGGCAGCACATGCTATGGGCCATCAGAGTGCTGAAGACTCAGAAAAAGTGAGAAACAGATGAAGAATGGAAAAAGGGCAACAATATCCTGTCAGTTGATTGATCTCCAAAGCATTTTTGTTCCCTCCACATTAATTGGATTTGCTGATAGCC
>JAODVN010038028.1:0-10686 GCA_025434125.1 Chologaster cornuta
TACATTCATTTGTATGAATAGTGCTATATAAATAAAGATTGATTGATTGATTGATGTTTCTAAACCATAAAATATAAAGTTATATAAGGCAAAGGTAGTGGACAAGTATTTTAAGCATCTACCAGCACTGCTGACAAGCTATCTGTAACGCCTGGATAATGGGAGCGAGTGCAAAAGAACAAAAAAAGGGAAAGACAGAGGTGAGTGGACGACGAGCCCCACGCTTGGTGTTTACTTAAATTAAACTCAATGAAACACAGGTACTAAAGCAAAAACACAACTTAAACAAAAGGCGTGCACAGTCACGTAACACATCTTGCAACAAACTGCACATGAACAGAAAACAAGAACAATAACCTTCAACGTCCTGCTGCAAGTCACCAGCCTATAAACCCGCACACCCACACGGCTGATGGCAATTGACTGATTGCACGTATGGGTGCGAGGCGCTGGCGACACGGGCAACAAGTTGCGGCACTCGTAGCCACAACCCTGGACGTTACACTATCAAAAACCACCACACATATACATTTTTGGTGACATTTGGTGACTAAATGTGGGCTGTTTATGTCACCATTGGCTATTGTAAAAAAAAATTAAAAAAACCTATAGAACCAGAAACAACTAGTGAATCATCAAAACCAACATAAGTGATAAAAAATGATTTGAACTTGTGATTTCCACTCGTGACTATATTTTAAGGAGTGCATGACGTTTAATTATAGTTTCTAGACAGCGTATCTGGCTGCAATCGTATGCAGCCTTGTGGCTTTGAATGCACTGTGAAGGGACTTGAGGAGCCGGCTCAGAGGGAGAGTGAAACTCAATGTGAAAGCTCAATCAAATTCTAAATTGTACAACAGAGCAGAAAAGAGTACTTGGCAGTCACAGTGGATAGACAGAGAGCTGGACGAGGAACACCGAATCCGGAAAGAGCTCTCGCTTCTCAGTTTACCAGATGCACCGCGCATGCAAAGCGGTCCACATTAGGTGCTACACTGCATTGGCAAAATGTCCCAGTTGGCAATTAAAATGTTAATATCCGCTATATTCCCCATCATTCTAGCTTCTACCGGGAGGTGCTTGAACACAGTAAAACGCAACCTGGCACAATAACTGCTCCCAGAAGGCCCCCGCCTCCATATAAGCGCTGTATAGCAGTCAATGTCCCAGAAGAAGGCAATGTGCCACAGCCACCAAGACTTCACAACTTCTACCTTAAGGCACCCGCCTGGCCACAATTATAACAACTCTCTTTTCTTTCTCCCTGTTCTTCTACTCTCTCTTAATGCTTCATCCGGGGAGAGAGGCCCACAGCGGCCCACATTAGCCTGGGGGAAATACAGCTGGATTCGGGCCAGCTAATGAGCGAATGAGCTTGACAGGTACAATCAGACAACATTACAAGACAAAGGGGAGCGCGTCTGGAAAGCCCTCTGAAGCCTCCCTGAACATACACTTTAATTTGTAATTGCAATATACAGTACCTGGTATGGGAGTGTAAACAAAAGTTAGGAGTGTACCGTACTATTTAATTGTCTTACTGCGGTGCAGGAAGATAGAATACACACAGATATCATTATCCCAGATCCTGTGGCATGTTGACACCAGGGCCCTAATATGACTCTCGGGGGGACAGACATAACGCGACAAACATACAAAAAGGGGGCATGTGCCTTAAAAAGCCCCACACCTGTGGCTAGCACAAGGCATCCTCTGTGTTCATTAAGGAGGCCAGCCCTGACACTGACGTCTTTAAGAAGCCACTGGGGACAGCATCCCCGCAGACACCTTGGGACTGCAGTGTAGGAGCGCTATACCGGGGCGGCTACTTCATTTAGGCCTGACACTTGTGTGTGTGTGTGTATTGCTCACACAGAATCCTCACACCAAGCAACACCTGTGAGCGGTTCCTGGGGAAAAAGGGGGATTTAAGTCACTACAGGTAGATGTTGCTGTGTTTGGCTTCCATGCTGGAGTTAATAGTGTCCTTAGTAGGTGCTACTTGTATTTTCTTTTAGATTAAAACAAAATCAACTAAAGTGATCAAGATAATGTTTAGGAACAACCATATAGATGGCCTGAGAAAGGTTAACTTTACATTAACTTCGCAAGCAATTTCCTCTGGACTGGTAAGTAAGCAGCTATAAATTTAATGATGGTATTAACAACCTTGTTTGGACAATTCACAGGGACAACATGAACATTTTGCTTAAAACTGTAGGCTACTAGGCCAGCCACACAGGAATATTATAAAATAGCAGTGATGTTGACTTGCTCTCAGCCCTTTAGCAGTTTACTGAATTGTGCGTATTCTTGCCTTGATGTTATAAATAAACGTTAATAACTTCAGAAGCCTCGTTGGCTTATATTATCTGATGAATGTAAAATTAGGCTGTGTGGACCCAGCAGTGGACTGCATTTATATAGTGCTTTTTCAACCTTGTGGCCACTCAAGGCACTGTACAAAATGGCCTCACATTCACCTATGGTGATGGCTTCCATGCACCCTTCCACGGTTGGAGAATGCCACAGGGTGGCATGTGGGCACAATGCCACAATCTTATGGTGAAATGCTTACCCCTAATCGCCTGGAGCAGATAGCCATTTAATACACATAGTACATTTAAATGGTAAAGTTGCTACATTACTACAATAAATAAATGATGTTATTTTTAATTATTCTACCTATTGATAATAGTAATATAATTTATTTTGTCACTTTGAGAGTAAATTGGCAGCTCATCAATAGTTCCCCTTCTTTCTGAAATTGCTGACCAGAATATTTTCAGTGAGCTGCAGATGTAAACTGGTAATAACAGTAAATTAATTTACAAGGAGGCATTGTCCCCTGGTGAGTACCTTGGCCCAGAACAATAATGAGCACGTAAACATTCAGACAGGAATGTTTTGTAAGCCGGATGAAAATTCCAGCAGCTTAGCAACACACCACTCACGCGATATATACGAGCACACATAGAGGGAATATGATGGCAAACTGTCTTCCCCAGGCCTCTGTAACAACATATGTTTGGAAGTAATTAAAATAAGTTCCCTAGCGGGTATCATGTCATGTTGAAATACAATGCAGCACTACCTGCTCTTGCTTATTCACACAAATCAAAGGCACAGGAGCGAGATAGCAATGCTTCTGTGTGCTCCTGGTGGGCAGCTCTGCCATCACATTCCTGCAGTGGTGCAGCCTCCTCTAGCTATTTAGTGGGGATGCACATTAGCGCTTCCCATCTGATGGACAGCTTCTGCTTTGAAGTGGCTCCATCTCACTTAGTGATGGGGGCTGGGCAATGAGACTCCCCCTCAAGACCCCATTAAAACAGAAGCCAGGGTCGCAGGTTCGCTGCTTGCTGCCTGCGCGAATTCATTTGGAGCCACCTGAGAATGATCACAGCTTATTAAAGTGGCGATAAAAACCGCTCTACCTCCAGCATGACATATTTAACAAGGACAAAGGAGACGGCTCTGAGGTGATGTATATCTATGCTGAATGTACAGGACATGGACATCCTGTCTGCAGAGGAAGTTCAGATGAACACATGCTTAGGATAGTAGTTTGTCAGAATTACCTTCTTCTTGTGTGGCATACAAAAACCTGAACCAGACTGACTGACGTGACACGATAATGTCAGAATTAATGGTTGGTGACCCCACGGAGCACACCGATAGCAGCAGGCTAGATATATGTGTATATTATTCAAGGTCGACTTGAAGACTTCTATTGACTCCCATGTCTGCACTTTGACTTTGTTTTTGCATACAGCAATGGGATATATGAGGTCAGTTACAGTTATATGAGTGATCATATCACTCAGGTTGTTCTGTTCTCATATTTTTCCCATATACGTATTATAGTACATCTATAGTTTCTGAATGTGGAATTATTGATGTATTGTTGCGATGGGTCAGAGTAAATTTGCTTTTCTGCCTCTTGGGAAAATCAGTGGGAAAGAAGCAGAGTGAAAACATTCTCCATCAAAAGTGATTGAATTGGATTTTACAAGATGAATTGCCAAGACAAGAGTTTACTCCAATTATATTGCAGGGAGGCCCGAGACCCAGCATAGCTGCTGTGGTCAACAGCAATTAAACTCACTATCGAGGTAAGAGGATCACGTTGTTTACAACGTGAATAGAGAGTACATAATTGAATAAATGATAAATGATCCTGTAGGCAAACATTTTCAAGAGAAAATATAGTGTTATTTTTAGGTGTGAGGTTTCACAAATGTACAGGCCTTTCTTCTACCCCATGCTCTCACTCTAGTGTAATGTGAAACAGACTGTGGAGACTGTCTCCAGTTGTTTGAGTATCCATCCATTTCTCTTACTAGCTGTTTTACTTTGATGTAAACTGTTTGTGTGAAAGACCAGTGTGTCTTTCATCTAGTGTTGTTTCAGTATAAGAGCTGGACTCGTAGCTAGCCATAGCACATCCTGATTTTAGCAAGCACCGTGATTTGTTCCGCTCTATAAATCATTAAGGAAATTCCTCAGTTGTTTGTCGTAGAGGCAGTACAGCAGGCGTCAATCAAGTTATTAGCAGGTAATTGGGCCACCTTAATGTGAATAACAGTTCACATTGATTTTCAAATGCAGGTGCTGGCAAGAGGATTGGACGGCATTCAGCCAGAACAAGACCAGTCTGTGCAATGATTGGACGATAGATTTGCGATGCAGACTTCCAAAAAAAAATAATACATATCACTGATACAGTTTATCCAGTGCAGATTTAGCACAGCACAGTGTTTTGACGGTTCACCTCTGATGCTTGCAACACAAGCACACATGTTGCATGCATTAAGGCTTACCTTGCCTGGGCTCCAGAGGTACATCAGGCTGAGAACACCCAGGATCAGAAGCAGAAAGACCAGTCCCAGAATCAGAGCCGCACGCTGATAGAAGTAGTACCTGGACCTCTTCTCTTTCCCAGCCTCAACCTACAAGCAAAAGATGAGCTAATGACCCTGCTGCCAATTAACAGCATGATCAATTCCCAATACACTTGATAATGTGACTAGGCTGTAATGGCAGCTCCTGTGTGCTCACATGCTGTGTGGGTGTTTAACTAATTGAACATTCAGAGTGGCTTGTTTTAGCTCATGTGCTACAAGTGGACACATGCTGGGTACAGCTGCTGGTCCAGCCAGCTCACGCCAACTGAGCGGCAGAACTGCGGAGATCAACACACACAATGCCAGGCCTAGAGGGAGACCGCGTTTCATGTTTAGATACTGTCAGTTTCCCCACTACCTATTTTTCATATGAACACAATCCTTAGAAAATTTTAAAGAACCTCAGGTAAATATCTAAAGATTAACACTGATAATCATTTTATTCTGGAAACTGTAATAACTTTAGTTTAGTTTAGTATACATTATACAGTACCAGTGGAGATAGTGGTCAGCTTTGGTAACATGTTAAAAGTATGTTGTTGGTGTTGGTACATTCATCTTTTTCTAGTATGCCAACAATGGGTAATGTTCTGTGGTGTACTGCATCAGCCCGAGGACCTAATATAATAGTTTAAGGAAGTTACAGTACACAGAGTCAAGGGTTTAGCAAAAGTTCAGGATCACTTTAAGGTAGAATAAAACACATTTAATAGATTTCTGTGTCCATGACATTACAAACTTACACTTCACCAAGGTTACCAGTTCAGTGTTTTCATCTAGCATTTATATATTTTTTATATTTTTTATATTTTGTGAGCTGGTGATCCATTTGGTTCTTTCAGATGAGTTACAAAAAAGATTGAGCAATACAAAATAAAAATAAACTTACTTTGACACCCATGCTACAACATGGGTGACAGCATTTTCCTTTATTGAAGCTATTTTACAATGTAAAATGGAATCCACGCTACATGAAGCAAAACATAGGGAGGACTGCTATAGAGGGAAAGGGGTCATTTATTAAACTTAAACTGAAATTAAATCCATCACTGCTATTGGGAATTCACCAAGATTAAGGCCACTAATTAATAAAAAAAGCCTTTGTTCTGCAAAGTAAGGAAATGAAAGCATCTGATTCATACTGGACCACTTATGAAGGTCTCCCAGGGCAGTAAAATAGAAGATATGCAAAAGCAAAACTGAGTTCAATTAGAACGTGTTCCTTATCTGCATGTCTTTTAAATGATAATAAAGAGGCCTTGCTTTACTGTTATGGCTCAAGTTGTTAGATATTTAGACTGTAATAGATGAGTTAGTACTTGAAAATACATTCATTAAATATTATATTTATCTATATTTTTAAGTGCAATAGATGTTATGTGTTATATTTATTAATATTTTTTTCTCTTCTGATTGTGCGTGACATTGCTCTTTAATTTCAGCATTCATAAAAAAAATACACTTTAGTAAAATACTGTCAACCTCCTGTGCAAAAGTAAGTATATCTCAAATATATAAAATGTCCTAAATTACATATATTTTGTTTTATTTGACATAAAACACCCAATTGAAGAAACTCTCAAGAAAACTTTATGTGAAATTGTCTCCATTTGCTTGTATGAGTGCAAATAATTGTAATTTTCATAAAGCAGCAAAAATGGTTCTCAGCCTGATTGGTCGATATATCACAAGGAATACATAGCAAAAGTGCAGACGCTTCAAGATTATTCAGAATATGTCCTATTAACAGAGTTTCAGCATAGGACTTTTTACACACGTTGCTGCCAAACTAATTTACACTTGAAATGTTTGGACGGATCAAAAGGCAGTTTTTCCATTTACAACTCTAAAGTATTCTTTGCACACAGTCATTCATTAATGAATACTTCACCATCAGTATTCTTCATTTGACATCAGTGACAGTGGCACTTCAAAATGCAATGCGTTGATGAGAAACAGAAGGCCATATTCTGAGCCAAAATTCCTTTCATAGCAAACTTCTATCAATGTGGAAAGAAATGTGGCTATAATTCTCTATACTCTCTCCAAGCAGTGGAAACTTAACTACCAGACAAGCCTCTGTGAGTAAGTCATACTCAAAGGAAGGTGAGATGGGTAAGAGCCAGAGAAAAGAGAGAGAGATGGATATAGATGCACGATATAGTCCCTGGCAGTCCGAGGCGTAGACATATCATAGATAGTGACGGACAGGGAGAGCAGACCTTGCATTATGCAACTGTCCTGTGTAAAAGGGGTTTAGGGGCTTAGGGCTTCAGAGCCAGGTATCTCCACTGGAGGTTCAGGCAGCTACAGGCTACAGGCTGGGCTGGGAGGTGGGAGTGCCTGAAGCCCCCTGCTGTTCTTATTGAGGGAAGAAGCACTTCCTGAGGAAAACAATGGGAAACTGCCAAGCTGGCGCAGCCCTGAAGGCAGTGGTGTATCAGCATGAAACCTAGCAGGTCAGCTTTAATAAGAGGCTAAACCTAGCACTACCGGGCAGATATGACCAAATGATATTAGATCTGCACACTTTCTTTTATTAGCTCTGCATGAAGATTCAATCTGTTTTATTTTATATTGTCACATACACTCACATTCAGCTTCTTGTTCGTAGGACTGATATTTGTCTGTATATCTCATGTTTTGATGGAAATCTGTTGCATTTATTTGACGGGCTTTAAGAATTTGGTGGAATGCACTTTTTAATCGTTACTAATAAGATATGATCATTTTACTGTTTGTTGCCAGCCCATATTCTCCATTGCTGTACAATGTCAGATTTTGGATTTCAGAGCCAATTTCCCTTTTGGCTGTGGTCTGAAAGATTATTATAGGTATATAGCTGGAAGGTCCTTGCATGCATGGGTAGCAATGCAGTGTCACAGCCAGGTATTGTTGAACGTGAAGTCAAGAAGAGATGAATAGAGCAAATACAATACTATATATTATATTATACTATACTATATACTATAACCTACAACCATGGAAAGAAATTAGAGACCACTGTACTATGTTAAAAATATAATAGTATAAATATACTGTTAATGTTAAACATGAAACACATAGAAAACTTCTATAAAGATTGATCTTACCGTGCATATATTACATGTAAATAGAAAATAAAAATGTATAGTAATAATTTATAGTAAAAATCTTAGAAAATGCTGCAGTGGTTTTTTTATTATTTCTGCGGCTGTATGGAAGTTATGATCCCAATTCAAAACTACGCCCCATACATACTGTATGCAAAACATCTAAATTGCACCATAAAGAAACATTGCCGAGAGATACCTTAATTTACCATACCTATTTGTCCTTTCTTTTACCACTAATGTATTTGCCACCACTACTAACCAGTTATTACAGCACATTTAATAATAATTGCAATTGCAGAAATACAACTAGTGCTATCCTTTCAAGAAAGAAAAAGGAAAACCAAAAAGAATTGTTGCTGACTCACATCTTTCCACAGGACCTGTTGACTGCTGGACTGAGTGTAAGCTTCCATTATGCCACGAGAGGATTCCTTCTCTCTCCTCCTAGCTGGGGAAAATACTGACCTTCTGGAAGGCAAAGAACCCCAGCTTCATCCAATTGGTAATTTGGGGGTGTGCTGAAGGGGAGGGAAGTTTTCAGACAGAATGGAATTACTGAAACATTTGTGATACCCATTATAAGCCAGACAGCTGCATCTTGCACTACTGTGCTAAAATTTCAAAGGTGAAAACAAAAATGAAAGAGGGATTCCGACCTTAGACAGGCTCCCTGTTGGGTAAATTACATAAGCTACTGCTTGTGCATTAAAACACTGGGCTTACTACTTTCCTAACATTTCCTAACTATTTGGTCATGGATAAAACAGAATGCATGAATGGGATCTTCAAGAGACTACGCTGGAAATACAATGTATAACATTTATTTTAGTTCTATAAGTTATTGCACAATTTTTCAGCATTTGTTTCAATATAATACATCACAATATTTTTTACATGCTCACAGCCTAAAAGTCATTGTGGTGTGTTATGAATTAATAAGACTAATAGGGTCAGAACAGCCTGATAGTAGGCTACATGTGTCTGGAAAGAACTATGAAAACAACATACTGTGGTATGCCAACTGTCGCCCAAGGGAGGGGACCCATCACACCCGCCGGCGTGGCAGCAGAACAACTCTATCATGGCGGAGCACCAGGTGTAGCTCATTACCCAGATTAAGGATCACAGGAAGAGAGGATAAGAAGGCCAAGACACCAGACACCGGGAGAGAGCAAGTTGGGAGGTATGTGGGCTACTCTCCCCCAAACACCAATATCAGCACAAACTAACGTACAGATATAACAGTTATAACGTACAGCATCGCAGAGTACTATTAATAAATAAGTAAACTCACCTACCTCGGCTGGTCGTCTGTTTGCCACAATACTTAAAAGAACACTACTGTTTCACTACCTGTTGAAATGAATCTGACAACAGATAACCATATAAGCTGCCTGATCAGAAAATTATACAGTAAAGGAACAATACTATTTAGACACTAGGGGGACAGCTTTGGAAAGGTGAGTCAGAGAGAAACTATCAACTACCACAACTATCCGATGCTTTGTTTTTTGTGTGGTGACAGCATCAAAATGTGTTATTTTTAAAGACGAATTTGTGGCAGGTGACTGAAGCAGGCATTTACTCATGTAAACTCATGTCATATTATAGCAACTTGTGGTACTTCACCATGAAAACCAGTCTCGCAATTCTACGGAAGCCGTGGCAAACATTTAAATGTCATATGATGGAATAACTAGTTCAGTGTCTCACTTCTGGCACAACAAAGAGATTTGAAGTCAAATGCGGGATCAGGCAAGGGGATCCTGCAAGTCCGCTTTTATTTATTATATCTGCTGAAATGTTAGCAATTTATATAAAAAAAGGAGTCTTAGATTGCAAAACTCAATGTGATTGGCAATGATATTGTTATTAGTCAGTTAGCGGATGACACAAAGTTGTTTCTAAAAAATTATAATCAAATCCCTATAGCTTTGAAGGCAGTTTAATTTTTTTCAGAAATGGCGCAAAACGAAACCAACAACAAAACTCCACGATCCATTGTTTTTTCAACTGTTATTTAAAAACCAAACGCGTGGTTTAATGAAGCCTAATGATTTTGAAGGTGGGACTTTTTTTGAATGACGTCATCTTGCACACTGGCAAGATGACTAGTTCCTCAAATGTCTTTACTAGCCTCGGAAGGACCTAACAAGGAAGGTACTTGGAAGGATTCGTTCTACCAAGGAAGCATCCTTGATATTGAAAAACACCATTTGTTTTTAAGATATGACGCATAGAATAAGCCCCAACGAGCTTTAGAAGCGGCAGTCAATTTGGATCAATTCACTGGAAAATATCTTGGAATTTAATTTTTATTAAAGTGATTTTTAATTATCCAAACTCCCTATTAAACTATCAGAATTTCATAAACAAATGTTGCTGTATTGGAAAATGGTGTACAAGCACAATTTTAAACCCCACAAAATTCCATTGTGAAATTAATAGAACTATCTTTGTAATGACACCAGGCAGGCAAGAGGGTCATGGTTCCAACTGCGGAGTGCACAGCGTAGTTTTTATCAATCAGGGACAGGCAAAATCCGTAATCCACAGACACAAAGGAAGGGCTAGACTTGGATCAAAGAACGGTAGAGAAAGATTAATTTTATATACGGGTAGACTGAATAATTAAGGGCCTAGCCCCGAAGGGGCGTAGCCCTTATTGTTATTGTACGTTT
>JAODVN010038136.1:0-10680 GCA_025434125.1 Chologaster cornuta
TCCCCTCACTTGCGAACAAGACCCCGAGGTACTTAAACTCCTTCACTTGGGGTAACAAAACAAAATAATATCATTTAATTTACCAAACACACAGGCTATTCTTGAATGCAGTACATTGGGGAAACAAAATACTGTAGATCAGTTCATAAGGAAGTAGCCGAAGTGTCAGCAATGCGCACACCATGAAAATATATATATAGTATAACATATTTTCTGTATGTAATAATACATTGAATACTTCACTTCTGCATTCAAATATTATAACATATAAAGTATTATAACATTATGACATTATATGAGGCTAGCTGAACATTGGTTTATTTTTGTCAGTTTGTTTGCTATTTGAAACTGCTATACTCTGATGTTTCTTTTGTTATGTTGTGTGCTTGGTTTTATCTCAGTGTTTATGTTGTGGTATTCCCTATGTGGTCACTGTACCGATCTGCCCACCTCCAGGACTTCATCTGATAAAGAGATCCCCATCTACTTATGTGTTAGTGAAATGACATGGTGCTAGTGTCATGTAATTATATAAGCTCTCTGTGTGCTGTATGATAAATGTGTAGCACTTACTGCCGGGGCGGGGGGGGGGAAGATGGGCTGTTATTATGCTGTCAATGATTCAGGCAGCGCAGACGAGTCATTTGTCTCCATATTGTAATGATTCAATGTCTCGAAACAGTAATTACCTTTTGACTGGTTGACAAATGACAGGAACACTACCACACCAGTGTATACACACACAAGCCCCCGATTGTTCGCGCGCATTTGGTGGCAGGGCAGGGCGCTACTTGCATTCAGCTGTTTTTCTGTGGCACTGTTGATGGAGCAGGGGTTTATGTTGACCCTTGACCTCTGCTGTCAAATCAGTGTGTCTGTCACATGCCGGATCAGGCCTCATTATGTGCGCAGCGGTCACAGCAAAGGGCCGTTATCCCCCGTGGAACGATAGATAGCTCAGTAGCCACCTCGAAGAGACAAGGTGTCCGGCTCTCAGCACCTCACTGTGAGTGACACCCTGAAGAGACACAATGCATCATCCCTCCGCAAAAACTTAACATATGCAGATGCATCTAGAGGCTAGAGAGTTTGCATAAAAAATTGTCTAGAGAGGTACAGTGCCAACACTGGGAATAAAGTCAAACATTTTTGTTCTAGACATTGAACCATCATCGGATTACGGTTTTAAAACCATTCTTTGCTCAATTCAGGGCAGATTTTTTTCAACTAACGTATTACAGGTAAGGCGCATAGCGCATTTTCTAATTCTAAAGGCATAATTTGTGTTGCGTTGTTTATAAGATATCTTTCTAAGGCATGATGCTATGGGAAATGGGATACCACTATTAGAGCAATGGCACTTCACTCTCTCTGATAATCTATGATGAAACACACAACAAAAGAAAAAAAAGTCACTGTGGCTGCCAGTTTTTTCCAAGTAAAAACACACCGGCTATCACATTGACCACACTCTGATACTCAAAGCTATTGTAAGTAGGACTGGACAGCTGCAACACGAGCTAGCTGAAAAACATGGAAAGAGAGCAAGATTGCACTGTAAATCAACCACTCAAAAATGCACCCTCTCTGCTTTCTACGTCTGGAGCCTGTCAGTCATTGTAAAGCACATTTACGAGACTGTTTGTTAGCTGTGTGTGCACATTCATATGATTGACAGGCAAGGTAGTTTAGCCGGACCAATCAGGGAAAAGAGGACCTGATTGGTTAGAACCTTTGGGTATCTGTTAATATCTATATGGAATATATGAAGGTCCATCTACCAGAGCAGTTATTCTCACAGAGCATTTCACTCACTTATAGCTGTATATTATGACATTATGACACTATGACAAATTATAATACATTTCTAGCTTTAAAACCCTATAACCTCATTAATGTTTTTCAATAACCAATATCTGGCTTTTTACGTTATTAAGACTTGGATGATAGCGCCTGCTGTAGTTTAATTTTAGGATCAACCGATTTATCAGACCTTGTAACCCTGACTCCAGTTGGTACCTATCTACTTTGTTTTTCAAAAACATACGGAGGAACAAGAGATTAAACAAAAAGGGTGACATATTATATACTATATAACTTATTTTTTACTGCCAGCCATTATATTATGTAAAATAATAGCCTATTTGTACTAGGGTTGGGTACCGAACTTGGTACCGATTGAGATTAAATCAAACGGTACCAGATTTCAGTACTTTAGCGCACGTAAAGAGAGAAACGCAAGTAAGATTACATCATTCCTGTACAGCCTGCAGTGTGTTAAATGATCAACACACTCACAGCTACGATGAGCCAAAAGAAATTACAGGTTTACCGGTATCTTTTTAATGTACTTTACTTCCACTTGTCATGGAGGGTTACATTTATACATTTGCTGGCTGTAGGAGTTTTGATTATATTTTTTTTTATAAAGTTCTGGTCTATTTATAGATTGCTCACTTTTCGTTGCTCATGGTGGTCTCACTAGGCTGATAGAGCAGGAATTAGGTGACGTCTCTGTTGTTGTGCCAAAAAGGGATTTTCTGACAGAAAGTGATTTTGCACGCCGGTTTCAGATCAAACTAGACCTATTGTTTATAGTGGCAATACTTACAACGTCCTCATTTAGCATTGAACCCTGTAATCTACAACTACATTTAAAGTCACTATGAAACTGTGCCACGCTATTGTAAGATAACATATTTCTGCTTCAGAGAATGTAGTTCATACACAGCATAGACACTAGCAGGGTAGGGGGCGTTAAAGAAACCTGAGGGAGGCATAGTTTAATGATGCTTACATTAGGCTGTAGCCTAAAGCAGAACTCCTAAAACATGTTGTTTGTAAAGAGTCAGTCACGCACATTGTTTTCCCTAGGCAACATTAAATTAAATAAATAAAAATTATTATTACAAAGATTTAATTACCAAAAAAAGTACCGTTTAGGTACCGATACCACATTTTAGGTACTGTACCGGCACCGGTATCGATTCAAATCTGAACGGTACCCAACCCTAATTTGTAATGTACAGTACCGGTAGCCTGCGTATCAACTGTCATATCCTTTGCTTATGCCATTTTCTGAAGAAAGTCTGGAAACATGTCACAACTTGTGAACTCTTCTCGTGAAAATGTTAAACATGACCCCATTTGAACGCACCAAATGTTTGCATGATGTACTAAGTTGAAAAAGAAATTGGATATCATTATTTTTTAAATGCCTATTGGTTTAACATTATATTAACCTAAAGTATTTTAATTTTTTATATTTTTTTTTTTTTTTTTTTTGCATGGCTGAGCCTTTTTTAACAATAATATTAAAACTATAATATTAATGAAGTAGGCCTGATTAGTAACTGTCTCTTAGTTTTGCATTCTTCTCCATTTTACACTAACAAAGCAGCATCCATTTAGCAAGACATGATCTTATTTATTTAAACCCATAATATGTAGCATTATCTTTTCAGTGAGATTACAAATATTATGCCACCACATTGATTTTTAAACAACAAAAGATGACACTCGGAATGTAGTAATGTCAAAATATTGGCTGTGTAATCTTGCTGCATCAAAACTGTGGTGCATGCACACATACTGTGTAGCATGTAGTAGCATTAAGTGGGCCAGATGTGTAGTCTGATCGAAAACCAGACACGCTAGCTAACAAAACACATGGAAAACAGAACAGTTTAGGAATAAGCAGAGCCTATTATTCCATGAATGTTATTTTATATTATATTCCCTACCTTAGATTTATTTATTGTGTGTCATTGTTTCTCAAATGTTCTCAAAACAATCTTTCCTCTGCACGATATACAGAGGAAGTGCCTGTATCGGCACAACTGGCTATATTTATACTGATCGGTGCACACGTGAAGGCCAAATAAAACCAAGCCCTCCAATCGTAGGCTACAGATTTAAACTTCCAGCTGTCAAGTCAAAGATGTATCCATATGTGGAGAAAACGTAACAGGGGCTTTGCTTACAAACGGCATCAGAGTTGCCGGCCGCATAACTCACGTCACTGCACCGCCATTTTGAGTTCTCAATATTGGATTCTATTGGAATGCCCCGCTTGGTAAACTCAGTTAATGGGTCGCGGGTTAATAATCACTCAATACACTGTACAGTGTTCCGTAACACTTCTAGCATCGAACGATATGCATTATAGCTGTTGTTTCAGCTGTGCTACTGTATGGCGGTAGGTGAAATGTTCACACCATATGGGGATTGAAATCCAGTAGACCAGATGAAACTATACTCCCCAGCCCTACTGGAAGGTAAACCACATGACCACTATAAAAGGCCATAAAAAAGTCAGTAATAAAGACAGTAATTAAGTCAGTACAGTATGACTAACTTTAAAATAAATAATAAATAAAGTAGCTACAAGTGATATAGTCACATACTATATGCCTAGATTTGTTAGCTGATTGGCAATCAGTTACAGCTATTTAAGAACCCAGTAAACAGATTGAAATGCAATTTAGATTGTATTTTAAGAAGTAACTTAGCAGCCTGTGACATTAAAGGGAGAGGTGTTTTTGTTTTGATCCTGTTTGAAAACAGTGCACAATTTGCATACACTGTGTGCAAATATAAATGTATATATTTATCTTATTTAAAGTAATGGCACAGGCTACAATTTGAAAGTCTGACTTGTCAACCTTTCTGTGAGCAAGTACTCTTTATCATTTTAAGCTTGACTAAATATTACTTACTACTTTACACTTGCTTACTCTTCAAAGCACTGTCAAGCTGTCACTTGAAAAGACGCCTTAACACCATGTTAACTCTCTCGATACAGCTGGCAAGAGGCAGGGATTTGCCACTTCACCTTTGGATAGGAAGACTCCTCTGTTCACATACAACCCTTCTCCAGTCTCCCTCTCTTCTCCCTCATATCTCCCTCGTGTCTTTGCGAGGAGCACCATCTCTCAACAGTACAGAGAGTGGCCTTGAGGCCCACACTGACTGGGGGCAATTGTCCGTAGAGGCTATTGACTTGCTGTACAGGGCCGTACTTTGTTAATTTTTTATAAAGTTCCTACTGTGGCTAGTCAGCCCTTTTCAGTCCATCACATGTTAACCAGCAGGTGAGCAAAATATCCATTCTTGCTTATAGTTGCCTTTCTTTTCTTTGTGCTAGCCTATTACTTTCTCCTTTGCGACAGGCTAGAAAGACTCCCTACTATGTTTTCATCATCATGGTGAGGACCAATGCCTTTCTAGCCAAAAACAGCAGAATGGATCACGGTTAGCCCCCTTTCTTATTTCTTTCTTAAATTTCACAGGGGGAGACTCCTGTAATGAATCACTACCTGCTGACAAGCCCACTTTCCCTTTACACAGTACTGCCAGGGTTAATCAGCTCGTCAGCACCTGTTTCGTTGGTCCAATTTGCAGGGCATGGTTCTGTCGGCCATTTACCACAAAGGTGACTTTGACTAGTCTTCTAATACAGCAGCAGTTGCCACTGGGTTGATGAAATGTAAATCTGTTTCACATGAGTAAATAATCCAGCCAAGTGTTGCCATGGGAATATCAAAAGCTGTGACCGGGCCTAGCACAGGTTGACACATAGAGGTAACATCTCCATTTGTTAAATCAGACGGCTTGTTTGTTTGTAGCCCTCGTGCTAAGCGCTATAGCCGCCTGCTCACACTCTGGCGGTGCCGTTTGATGTGTCTCTCACTGCCGCCTCTGCGACGTTTGTGCTGACATTTGACCGGAGTGCTTCTGTAATGTGTTTTTCTCCTCTGGCTGCCTGTGTGAGCTGTATAAACATGTCCTTCCTCCACGGGAGGCCAATGGATGACTCCTCGTTACAGGAAAGGGGGGGGGGCTGGAGACCAGAGCCCCTGCTCCGGTTTGATCCTGTTGAGTGGATACACTCAACACACATACCCTGTCCACAGCAGGTGGGCTACCTGGAAAATCGGGCTTGGACAGGGTCATCTGTGTCCGATACTGTACAGTAGCTGCCCTGCATGTCAGAGCTCTCTCCCTGCTCTTCTGTACAGCTCCCTTCACACCTGGTCGAGCAGCTCTGTTCCATGTCGGCCCATGATGGGAAAACCATTCGCTGTCTTGTCTTGTCGAGGTGTCGCTCCCCAGAGCGACCGCGGCGCCACGGCTCAGAGCACCGACGTCAGCGTATCGGGCACGGCTAACACACCCACTGTTGATGAGTTCATCCCGGGGCGGTCAGAGCCCTGGTACCTCATGCCATGCTAGCGGGCATCGACAAAGGTCCTTTTTAGACGCCCCGCTGAGTGACTGAAAGATTGACTGTGTGTGTGGGCATGACGTAACAGTTCCAGTGGAAGACACTTTGGCATGGTTACCATAACTCCTGGCTTACACGCACAATTCATTACTGTAATATTAACAGCATTGTAATTGAAAGATACAGTAGGTGGCCTAATGAATATACACTTGACATTGAATGGTTAATCGACTGCATTTACATAGCGTTTTTATCCAAAGTGCTTTACATTATTTAGCCTCACACCGATGCTGCCATGCAAGGTGCAGGGGGTTAGGCTTCTTGCTCAAGGGGTTTGAACCCACAACTATCTGGCTGGGAGCCAAACACCAAGACCACGAGACCAACCATATAAAGTACCCTGACACCAGTCATCATTAATTCTTCATACCTTAATACCAGTTTTGGGTAAATGGAAGACATTTTACTGTATGGATATGATGCAAAGAGTGACTTGGGAAATAGACTGTTGGCCATACGTTATTAAACGCTATAGAATGCTATTACTAGGCTCAGCTCAGTGGAGTGAGTTGTCACCTGGCTGTAGTGTCAGCCTTGAGTGTGGTCTGTATGCAGAAGACATCACTCACACGTCTTCTCATATGACATTACCTGCATACATCTGTCTTTCTCTCGGTCAGGTGCCAAGGCCTCTGTTGGGCATAATAGATGTCTCTCTCTCTCTCTCTCTCTCTCTCTCTCCCTTGCTACCTGCTTAACAGGGGCAGCACTAGGGGGAGCCTTCTAGTGCACTAAAGAGCACTAGAGGGCAATTACATTGCAAGTGCACTGTTCATGAAAGCTGTGTCGTTGCATGTGGCGGTGGCCTGTGTTAAACATAGCTGTCTGTGCGCTGGCTGGCTGGCTGGCTGGCTGGCTGGCTGGCTGGCTGTGCCCCAGGCCAGTACAGCCTGGGGGTAATTGTATTGCTGTCAGCCCTTCGTTGATGACTCGACCCTTGTCATTGCTTTATGGTTTGACCTCTGCTTTTTCATGCGTCCTGGTCAGGGATCTGCACTGGGCAGAAGAGAGGTTGGGTGTGTGATAAATGTATTAGCTTTCAATGCACCCTGCCCTCACCTTACTTCTTTACTTCTTTTATTGTATTTACATCCCTGTCCTTGTTTCAATATGCAGTTGTTTTTAAATAATTTAATGAATGAATATAAATTATTTAAATCACACAGTTCATAAATAATGAAGTGTGTTTAAACTGTGCAGACATTCAATCTGTGAGATATGGAGTATGTATAGTGTATCTACACACAAGCAGGGACACAGTGCATGCCCACATGACATGACCACATGCACAATACTAAACTGTTATTAGTAATCTTACTACATGATATTAGACATTAGCACTGTGGTAATGTATGTATAGTTACCAGGGGGGTGGGGGCCTTACTGTACGATGAAGCAGCGTGTTGTTACCCAGAGGAGTAGCCTCTCTGTGTTATACACCACCTTCTTTTCCCAGACTGCTGTATGACCACACACAGACACTTGTCAGCAGCCTGGACAATGAACCTACTGTAGGTCTTAAACAGGGGCCAGTCAGACAGCAGATTGGCTGAATATGCATTGTGTTTGTGTGTGTGTGTGTGTGTGTGTGTGTGTGTGCACATGTGTGTGTAGACAAGCAGAACAGATGAGATGCTCAATAGTAACATTTATTATCAAAATAAGGTGAATTGGTAGGTTAGGTTAATTATAGTGAATGTATTTTCTTTGAAAGCCTCTCATTTCATTCAGCCCTATTTACCCCACCACATTGAAGGGTTGTGAGGTGTTAAACTAGACTGAACTGTGTTGACTGAGCCACCTGGCTGCAAATGAGAGTTGGTGTGCATGCCTGGCTTATGGTAGCACCAGGTATTGATAAAGGAATTAAGCGTGTTTACTGCTCACAACAAGGTTTTTCCTGTGGGTCCAGACTCCAGGCTGTTGAAACTTCTCATCACACACCTGTTTCTGCCTGAAAGTCTGACACAGTTGCCAGTAGGGAATGTTAGAGGACTAAATCAGACTTCAAATTACATTTAAAAGGGTGAAGCATAAAATATGGACATTTACTGTCTAATTAATACATTAGATATTCTGAGTATTTAACCTACAACAGACAATAAAACATGCCCATTAAGAACATGTCTTCATGGATACTGTAGTTTTCCCATCCATAGTCAGCCTCGTCTATATTCTTTGTCCGCCCGTTGCTGTAAACGTCATCTTCTTACATGCTTCACAGAAGCATGAAGACAGGAACCCCTATACTTGAGAAAAAAACTCCTCTGCCTTTTTTTTTCGTTTGTCAGCAGCAGGAAGGAAATTCACTTTTTTGTGATTTCTGCTTCAATTTACTTTAGTGGAAGAGAGCAGGACAAGGTGAATCCGGTAACTCAGGCGGAAAATGTGTTTTTGCTCAACCGCCATCAGTATTCCAGTGTGGCTATCAAGGGTGTTGTGAAGAGCCAATACATTAGTTTAGCTCATAATGGCTTTGTTATATTCATTTCTTTTTCTTCATGGTACATCATCTTGAAAGTTAATGTATGTCTTTGCGGTTCTCATGTAAAACTGCCAGATGTTGGATTAATGCTGTAGAGTAGCATCACATCATCATTAGATACAACCGAACACATTTATTTGTGTTATGAATTATATTTGATCTCGGCCAATGGGAGCAGAGCAGGAAGACTGTATTGCTGGGGTGACTTCCTCTCTTTGTAGAGCTGGGGAGGAAAAGAGAGACTTGTGGAGTGACAACCAAGCTGTAATTTGGGCTTCAGTGTGGGCTGAGCAGTGGCTTCCTGTGACAATGGGTGGGAGGTTCTAGAGGATATATTAACCTCTATGGTAAACTAGCTTGTCAACAAGTCAGACTCATCCACTTAGAGTCTGTGGAACCGCCTTTTGGAACGTCGTCTGCTTGACCTAGCACATCTTAATGGGACCCTCACACTTCTCTACTAGAATAAACAATTTGGAAGACTAAACTTCCAAATTGACTGTTAATTAACCTTATCCTGGCTTCATTCCAATTGGATAAGAAGAACAAATAATCACCTATATTGAATAATAAAAACCGGGACTTTCTGTGATGTATTTTTCCTGGCTGTAGAAAATGAATTAAGATAGGCCTTCATGGTCTGAATATAGTACATTAACACAATAACAAGTAATACAGTTGGTGAACATCTCTATGTGAACAGAGTGACAGTTGCCATTGAAATGTTATAGTACGGTGGTGAAGGCTTTATGGAATTAAGTAGGCCACATTGTATAGGAATCTCTCCTGACTCCCCCCTCCTGTTCAGTTTCCTGGGCACTTGTCAGAGCAATTACACTGATTTAGTGCAGGGCTTTATTGTTATAGCGCACCACCCTATTGTCACTGCATTCCTGCCATACCTCTTCCTCACTCACCACCCGCTAGCCAGATGGCGTGATGCTAGCAGCCACATCTAACTGCAACACTAACATTACACATGTGTACTAAGGCATGCATACAACCTTGTAACAGAGATACATTTACAAATGGACACAGCATGTACACAGACATTCACATACAAAAAAGGCAGCGGTGAGATACTAATTATTAATTGGATTCATGGATACCTGTCACTAAAATAGAGAAAACTAAGTGTTTGATTCTCAAAATCCCTAGACCCGCTTTATGTCCCTGCCAATGTTCAAACTAAGTCTACGCCCATGCAGGGAAATAAGTGAGGACATTATATATAAAATGTGACTTAAACATGCAGTGAAACCTGCTGCTGACTAGGGCTGTTGCGATATCCGCAAAATTGTAATACCGCGGTGTCGCTAACCCAACCACAGGCCGTGCCAAGCAACCACCGGTACCGCAAACCGCAATGTTTACATTTTATTTTTTTCTAGAGGCTAGCCCATCGAATATGACATCTGATCTAAACACAAATTCCCCCAGCCCCATATTAGCCCGGTTGTAGCTTCTTATACCGTATTGGTCCAAATATAGGATGACACTGAATATAATACGACCCCCCCTTTATCAAGAATCATTTTTGGAAAAACACTTGAGACTACCCTGAAGACTACATGTTAAAAATGAATTATCCTAAAAATACATTAAATAAAACTTGCTGTACCGTTTTTGAAAATTGTTCTACCACATCAGCTCATCGATTTACAATGCCTTATGACCGCTCTATTGGAATTCCTACATTCCGTTTTCAGTCACGTATTTACACACTCCCCTGTTAACAGGGTCGGTCTTTTTGTGATCTCCATCTTTTGAACATTGAATTCAGTGACACCATATGTTGGCTGCTTGAGAGTTGTTTGATGACTGCTACATTAATCACAATGATTTTCAAATTAACATCGTAACTCCTCCTCAGTTGTTTAACTTGACCTACTTTTGAGCCGCTTTGTTC
>JAODVN010038246.1:0-10680 GCA_025434125.1 Chologaster cornuta
TGCACAGCCTCCTTCTGCAGGGGTGAGTAGCTGTTTGTGACAGATACACATACACACTTGCCTGGGATTTGGTGGGCTGGACAAGCCCTATTGTTTCTCAGCCAGTTTGGTTCATAAGCACTCCTATGAACAGATGCAGTCTATCCATAGACATGTTACATATATCAGATAGAAACAGAATCATAAATGTTCCAAATAATATTATGCAACAATACAAGTCATTTGTATTTTTGTCAATATTAAAACAAAAACATTCCTTGATTTAACTTGGTCTAAACTTACACTTTGGAACCTTGGCATCACGTAACCAGGACAAGGATTGGTACTGCACTTGCTCACTAGTTTGACACTGTTTTATAAGACAGCCAGTATGAACTTGCCTTGTAGGAAGTCATTGATACAGTGTTAGAAGAGTCTTCCAAAGACCCTTTAGGGCCTATCATTTGGAGTACTGCATCATTGTTCAGCCTAGTGGAGAGCAAGCTGTTAAAATATATTAACCCTACTTCATTCCAACATTGCTGGAAGGCAGAGAATGATGTGTTCTAGTGATATAATGGAGTTTCGTTTTCACCTCCACTCACCTGTATACAATATGAATCAACAAAACTGGTATGGCTTCTTTGTATAAGCATTGCATATTTGCTTTCCTTTTATAGAAACAGAAAGTATATGCAGTTCTTTGTCTGAAGAATTTAAGACAAATGTTTGTGCTTCATGACCTCTTGTACAAGTAATGCATGCTTAAATGTAAAGTGTAACTGCACCCCAGCGCTGAGCCTGACTCCACCCATTACACAAGTCTTAAAATGTGTCTAAGAGTAGAGTGAATCGTGGGGCTGAGAGGGGGACCCCCCTCAACATGAACAAAAACGTTTGAATTTTATGACATCTGAACAGATTGAGTGCTCCATAAAAAAAAAAAACAGCCAGGTCCTGGGGAGATTTTAAGATTTGAGCCTATAAAATGCAGATTTTTTTTAATGACCGGGATTCTGTCAATATTAACACCAGCATTGATGTGTCTCATCATATATCAATCCTATTTCTTATTTTACAGCAAAAAAAAAAAGGTTAGGGTGCAGTTGCACTTATGTATAATCTCTTAAAGGGCCCATATGTCATTAAGACTGACATTTTTGCCTTTAAGGTGCACATTCAGTTTCAGTTGTAGTTGCAAGGTTTTTCAACATGTCTTAACTGGATTAGCTCTAAGTGAAGAAAGGTCAGAGGTTAGTGGCGATGATACTGAAATCTAACCTGACATTGTTGTTACAAATCCATCTGGGGGTACATTTATAGTGTTTGTGGCTGTACTTTAAAAATAAATACTTTCCAGTTGATTGGATGAACCATCTGGTTGTTTTCACTGTCGGCACCATGGTCGGCACACATAAACCACGCCCATATAGCTATAAACATGACATTAATTGGAAAGTTCAATTGCTACTCGGACACATTCAAAATTATTCCAAGGCTTTCCAGACTGATTCTCACGGGCAAAATTAAACTGAAGGTGAAGGCTAACTCATGTCACCCTGGTTGCCAAATGGGACTCATTTCACACCATGATTTGAGAGTCCAGTCCTAATACAGGTCCCTTGGGACAACACAATTGACCACACAACTGCTATTCTATACACATTCATGGATAACACTCATCTATATGTGAGCACACACTAAGCGTGCGTCATTCTGAGCCTACAGTATGTGGAATGTGCTCAACCCAAACCTGCATTCTCAGGATTTTTCAGCTCAAAGATTTCCCCCTTATAATGTTGATGCATGTGATTTATATATCTGCTTTAAGAACTATGTATATGAACAGTGATCAGGCTGAAGGTTTATCGGGAATGTACAGAAGGTTTTGTCTCATGCATGTGCTGTTGTGGCCTTACATCAGGGATTTACGATGCCTTTGCTCTGAGCTCTCCACTCCAAGCTCTGATGAGCTCAGCTCCCGGTTTAAAGGGTAAAGAGTGAAGACCACATCCAGCTCAGCAGAAGCACAATTCTCCACAGTCCTCTGCTAATGGTTTCCATTAGTCCCAGGCACTTAGTGCAGGCTTACCTGCTGTAGGCCCCCTACCTGTCCCTCTCTCTACTCTAGAAGAACAAAGGCCCTGTGCTCCCCATTACATGCTATGCTTTAGATTGAGCACAGATGTCGAGCCTCTTGCCCTCAGCCCCGACCGTTCTTTTACAGGCACATAAATTCACCGCAGTCAGCTCCTTTTGATGTCGGTAGCAAGATGTATACCGTACATCACAGAGCGGACAGTATGCACCTTTGAAGTAGCTGAGGCCACCGCATATTTCTTTCGTTTTGTTATCTGCCATCTAATCACTATGACACCTTGACTCAAATGTGGTGTTCTGAGCGAAAATAATCCCATGTTGAATTTGTTTAAATGTGTGACAGGTAGTCATGAGAACAGTCAAATATTTGTAGTAATTTAATTGAAGGCGTACCAACATTGACATTGTTTAATTACATGGGATGGGGTAGAAATTAATATTTTAAAGCCTCTGGTGTTATGCTAAGAAACAATGTTCTTTGTGTTGTTTATAGAAATTGACTTATTGACTTGGAGGGTGGTCTTAACTTTATGGTTAAGGTATAGTACCTCGTACCGAGCTAGCCCGCCGCAAAATAAAAACCTTGTGGGTCAATTGTACAGTATACACCAAAACATGTAAAAACGAACAACAGCAGTTGAAATGCATATTTATTTACCTAGGATTACTAAAAGTATATACAGGACCATGTGTCAATTTTACATGTAGCCTATAGCAGTTTGGAGAATTGACTGCAGTGTATGTTTGATCTTGGTTAAAGTCATATGCTGACACACCTTTTTCTGGTAACACATTTAGTCTGTATTGGTATAAACAACGGCTGGTTTTAACTTTCTATTAGGTTCCATTTGTTTCGCAAAATGCATCTCTAGACCATACTACAACATGAAGCATCAAAATAGAAACTGAACAGGAGTTCATGGTGCAATAAAACATTAATTTCTAAATGTAAAAGATATGGTCAAGCCAGTGTATTAATGTTCCAGTAATAACAGCGCAATGCATGCTTAGTATTTTACCTTTACAATTACTATTTTGTTTGCCAAACAAATATTTTCAGTCATTGGAAAGTCATGGGAATATCCTAAAGGTTGTCCACACGGTGACTCCACCCAGGCATACACTGACACTAATTAACAGTAGCCCTCATTCTGCAACGTCGTTAGACAGCGGAACCTTCATGGGCTCTCAAAGTTCATTTCTACCTCACAGCTCCCTCACCAGTGACACACATCCACTCACAACAGCAGCTGTTGCCTTTTGCCAGAGCTGTCCATGTTAGGACCCTCAGATAGCTCCTCACAAGGGTTGAGGTGGATGGCTCTGTGCAGTTAAGTTTATTAAATATCACATTCCTACACCTCAAGGATGCTTTGGTGACAGATGCAAAAGCCTATTTTTCTTGTCTTTGAGCACCTCTGTGCATGGGAGATCAGGGCTCGACAGACACGGTTACACATCCTTTAGAAAAATGCCTAATGCCTACCGGCACCGTAGTAACTGTACATTGAATGACATTCCAATGCAGGTGTGTATATTTGATATTCCATCATGAGTTCACACTTAATTAGGTTGACCCATTATCAGACAGTGTGATTATAGCTGTCAGTCAGCCTTGTGTTTTTTTAAAGGCAAAGCCAGTTTGAAAATCCTTCGTACTTGGCATCCGAAGGTGTTTGTAGTAGTCGTCTTTCTAGATCTACTACGATAAGAGCTAATGACGAAGAAGCAAACAACACCATTTTCCAAAAGCCAAAATAAAGGAACAGTGTCAGGGCTCTTGAGCCAGGGGACTGGGCGGATTGGGTTCCCCAAGGACAGACTCCTGTGCCAGCTGGCAAGTGAGTTGCTTTGGTTTTGACTCTGGGAAGTGGCTGGGAATGATGCTGGCCGTGTGCAATGGTCCCAAGCTTTTTTTTTGTACTCTCAATGCTGTACACCAGAAAATAAGACATCAAAAATAGAGCAAAAGACTGCAATTCGGTCAATGAGCCATGTTGTCTGACTTAAAATAACCTCTTCAGAAGAGACAAACCAGGGTCTGTAGTTAAACCCAATGCCTGCACAGTTCATTTAAGTCAACATAAAAATAACTGCATGGCAAAGGCAGTGGATATCAGAATGAGTCACTATAATTCACTTTTATAGTACAATAATTCATAGTGTATTAGACATGAAGGGTTATTGTCAAGTACATGAAGTATATGTAAGAATATAGAATATAAAGCAATAAAACATTGTTGGTCATGAATGCTAAAACGTCTGTGTGTGGTACACAGAGAATGTCAAAACAACATAAAGAAAAAGAACTGTATAAGACAGAGGGGCTCAAAACACTGGTTATGCTTCCAAAAATGTATGTGTGACTGAAGGGAAACAAACAAACTGCTGGAAGAAAATGTACATTTGACACATTTTTAGTGTGTCGGTCTCCACAATGTTTTCTTTGTATTCTCTTCCACAGAGACACAGGACAGATTGTACACATGCTTTGATTAAGTGCATTTGTGTCAGCAGAGGGGCTATTGGTTTCTGCAAATGCTTAGATAAACATGAAAGATTCTTATTTAAGCCACAGCTGGACTACTGTGGTGCATTCGGTTTTCAAAACATATAATCCTGCTATATTAGAAAATATGTATTTTTACAGTACATGATTCTATTCTGTCTTGGTCTGATGTTATCAAAACATCCATCGCTAGGGCTTTTACACACATAATAGAAGAAGGACCCTGCATGTGGTCTAACTTTAAGAGGCTGTAAGCAGAGAAAGCTGCCCCACATAATAACTAATAACATTCTGCAATAAAGACACCACAATGTTCAGTATTACCAACACTCTTCCCGGTGAAGTCACAACCTCTTTGACTGAAATCCACTCTCCAAACAAGAAAACAAACAAAACCAACCACCTGCAACACCTAGATTACCCATCAAGGTGTTTTGTTAGTGAAATGACATGTTTGTGTTCTGGTAAACCACACAGGCAATTCCACACAGACCCTTTAATAAAGTGAAATCAATGGATTTACTGCACAGGGAGGGTTTGGGTGGATATGGTTTGATGGGAAGAAAGAACCCTTTCAGCCATACGTTTGTGCCACATCCTCCCCATACACATTAACCAGGGGCTCACGCTGTCAGACCCCACACAATGTTAAGGGCCAAACAGCATGAGACTGAGATGGGATTGGACCTGGGGTTATGGGACCATTGCCATGGACCCATTGGGTCTGCCATAAAGCTGGCCAGTTTGCTGCCTGGTACAGCAGAAAGCCTGACACAGTAATTATGTCACCTTAACTGGGGAAAGGGGAAAATTTCAAAGGTAACAAGAAAATAAAAGTGGTAATACTTAAATTTAAATGCTGAATAATGCATATAGATGTGTTCCATTAACTAACTTCAGTGTTTTTCCAGTCTCCATTGAGTCTACATCACAAGAGAAAGCTCAAAAGCCAGTGAAAGCTAAACTGTACTGAAGAATAAGGCTCTGCTTGGAGGAGAGTCGTGTGTGTGCTTTTACTATACAGCTGTATCCAACACGTCAAAATGGAACTGCATGCCATACCGGTAATACCAACTCAAACCATGAATTTGAAGTTATAGCAACCTGACCCATTACTTGGGCAGTGTGGAGGCCATGTCAGCAAACATCAACTATGGTAATTGTTGGAATAAATTTTCATATTTACATTTTGAGAACTGCATGTATTTAAATAATTTGCAATGTTTTGTGTTTAAATACATACAGTGCTTGTTGAAGTTAAAGATAATGTCAGCTTGTAGGGCAGGGCAACTCTGGTCCTACAGGGCAACACCCTGCGTGTTTTGAATCTCTCTCTTCTCCAACACACCTGATTCAAGGTTGTTAGAAGCCTGATAACGACCGGTTTATTTTAATCAGGTGTGTTGGAGCAGGGAGAGATCCAAAACATGCAGGATGAGGCCCTCCAGGACCGGAGTTAAATAGCCCCGGTGGGTATAAGTTAAAGGGAAAAAGGCACAGTACATTGTACTGTACAGTGTTTTTCATTAGCAGCGCCACCGGTTCTTAAAGACATTAAGCAACTATCCATGAACAGCATTTCGACAGAAAAACAGGCTGGTATTAAAGTTCCTCTCAGTTGCTTAGGTAAACATATTTTGAGTCATTCTTAACATTTGCAAAGCAGTTAATCAATTTCAAGACACAATACAAACAGTACAAACGGCATCACACATCGCATTACTTGCAAATGCTTGTAACTTTCTCAAAAAAGTCCATGTCTCAAAGGTAAAGATGAATGATACAGAACATCGGTAACAGCATTCAGAATGAAAAGTCCTTGTGTTGGTAAGCCAGCTATAGTAAAAATGCTTAGCCATGTTCCTAGTATTTTATGATGGATAAGGTTTTAATTAAATTATTTAAAATCCACATGGCTGCACTTTTTATGTAGGCTTATATACTGTATACACATACTGTATGTGTTGTAATAATTACTGCTAAACTACCCTAATTGTACACGGAAGCATACAAACCTCCAACCCCTTATCTGTGCTTGGCATCCTTTACGAATTCATAAGAGATAGTGTCATATTACATGCATGCTGAAGCTTCCCATGAACGTGAGCCAAGATATGTGATTTCCAGCAACTGTCACACAGCCTTTGTGTTTGAAGGAGAATCCAAGGAACCCGACTTATCAAAGTACACACCTGAATTGTCTATCCATTTGTGACAACGTACACACAATTGTACAGCACCACATTAAAGGTTTTAAACTTACCACAGTGGCAACAGAGGGTGTCCTGAGAAGAAATACTGTAGGATGTTATTGTCACTACAGTATATTAGGAAGAAAGGGGGTTTTCCTGATATACAGTTTCCAGTTATACTGCTATGCTCATGTTCCGTTTCAACCAATTGGTTGTTTCATTTGATTTGATCCCATGGTGAAAAGCATTAGCATTTGGTTTTTATTTATTGTAATATATATAAATGAAATACATTAAATACATCTTACAAATTCATGAAACTTGTACAATTAATTGTTCAGAGAAAGTAAAGCTTTTTAAAACAACCAAATCCAGCCAACATCAATTATAGTCTGATACTGTATGAAAATAGGTTAAACAGTGTGTATTATCACTACCTACAATACCAATTTTTTGTACGTATTGATGATTAATTATTCAAATAATTTAGAGACTGTATGCTCAACAGCTTTCTGTCACAGCAGTGACTAATGACAATTCCAATAAAGGACACTCCATAACATGAGGAAGTTTTCTCCAATATGTCTCAGTAAACCAAAAGCTATTGACAGTTACTAAACAGTTGATAATGATACTGATCATAAAAACAATATGTTATATATATTTCCCTTGAATTTTTCTGTAGCTAAGAATTCACAGTTCATTATATATGCATCAGTGCACTGAAGAAGAATGGCTAAGATCTCTGTATCGGGTATTTTGTATATTATTTTGAAATAGCAGAGTTGTTTCTAAAGCATGTTTTCTCGCAACCAGTACATTTTAGCTATTGCATCCTAGGGGCCTTAAAAAGGGTTAGTTTACTCTGTCAAAACAAATGTTTTTGTAAGGACGCAACACATAAGAACACACTCATTGTAATCTACGTAAATAAGAAACGGGCGTAAACATTATCTGTACCCAGAAGCATCCCATGCAGTGGCTCAGAAGTGTTTTTTTTTTTTACACTTGACACCTCAGAGTCGTACTACCCGTTCCACAACACACACCCATGGCTACAGCATTTCCAGTTAATTGGAACCCCACGTGACAAGGAAAGACACACTTTAGAGACAAGCACCATTACAAAAAAATATTAATTATATACAGCTATATACTTGACACTAGCCTGACAAATCTTGGTGAGTGGCATAATCATAACACTGCACATAATGTTTTCCAAAGTATGCACATGCATTATTACACTACTGTAGCCCAACATTGATCATGATCAAGATCATGTTTGAAATGTAAGGTTATGTCTTGTTACGGGATTACTTAACATTCAGGGTTAGAGACTCAGCAGATTGCATTATTGATACGATGTAGAATTATGATTATAGAGTATAAATTTACAGCATTGTATTTACCTCAGTTTTATTCTGGCATCAATTACATAAATATATTGCTGCAAACAGCAAGTATGTAAAAGTATTACCTTGCTATATGAAGGAAAACCATACAAGATAAATGTATTGCTTCAAATAGTTTGTTATTGTTCCTTTTCTGCCATTAGTAGTAAGTGCTGCTTGTTGACTGAGGATCCTGTTATCTGCCCTTGTCAATACTGACAAACGTTGCCTATAAGAAAAGCCCAATTCTATTTAGCTTTGTTTTAATACATCTTTGATACTAAAGCAAGTAGATACATTTGCTGAGAAAAAACTGAGCAGCTGTCCTCTGTGCTTACTACCAATATCTTGCGTATTAAATCGATGACTCGACACAGCCTCCTTAATTCTGATATTCCCTCACTGACCGGCATTACCATGGCAGTGATGCCATCTACTGGTCAAATTAGTAACCAATGATATGGGCAGGGCAGCCATAGCTACTGTTAAAATAGCTAACCAGCTGTAAATTGAGTTTAGGTGGCTTTCCTCTACATTATTTAACAATTAAACCACAATTCATTCAAATAACATAACTTGAGTTAATTTGAAATGTTCTCTTTATTCTGACGGTCACTGGTATTTGACTAAAAATTCCCCTCCAGTAAACCTCACACAAGTATTTTAATTCACTGTCACCGGCTAAACACAATTAAAATATGCTACACGACAAGTGTCAACACGGTACATGAACACAATTTAAGGCCCCGATATACTTGCTTTTGTGCACCAGGGGGCAGATCAGGGTCGAATCATCCCTGGCTGATCCTGATACTGCCCCCACGTTCATGTGCTGTATTGCATCATGCGTACGCGTAGCGGTAATTTCTGAGGACATGCACAAACTACGCGCCCGATACGCATGGTAGCCATCTTGCGTACGCGTAATTAAACGCAAGTATATCGCTGACTTTAGGGGAACTACAGATTTTGTTTTGTGCAAATTGTTGCCATTGGGTAAGAATGTGAAACATTTATTTTTTGGTGTATAAATAAAACTTGCATATCGAATACAGGAATACTGTACACAGTCCACACCCATGCACCTATAATTCACAAAGAGTTTCCACCTGAGACCTAACCGACATCCTCACTATTCACATTATAGAGTTATAACAGACTTAGCATTTGTCAAGATGCACAATGAAAAGACTGTGCTGGATATTTTGGTCCAGTTTCACAGACATGGATTGATAAGCCTAGCCCTCGACTAAGTACATTTTTAAATGATATCAATTCATTTGTATTCGTCTCGGACTATGCTTAATCCATGTCTGTGAAATGGCACAAAATGTAAGGGGTTTTAACCGTATAAAACAAGTTGGGTTTAAGTTTGACTGAGGTACTGTACATGAGGCCTACTGTACATGAAGCATTATAATGCTCCTAAAATAAAAAATTATGTGCAATGGATAAGGTAAGACAAACTCTGAGGTATCCACGATGTTGGCTCAAAACACGTTTGTTTACATATTCTTTTACAGCATGACACTACAAATGTGACACTCCATATTGAGAGCTACTACATGCAAGTCTAGCTTTGGCTTGTCCAAATAACCATGTCACAATTCCCAGAGTATTGATGTGATTTTAAACTAGCCAGTGTAACAATGCTACAATGTTGAAATATTGTAATATTTGGTGTCTCCGACAGGCTGGACGTTGAGGCTTTACATGAAAATGCGTGGCTGGATGAGTTTCCTAGTTGCTATTCATTCATAATGTTTTCACAAAACATTTGGTTGTTATCCCTCATAGGAATGGAGCACATCTTTTCACAGTGTCTCCTTCCATGTCCACTGGCAGATGTATATACAGGTATGAGAAGGGATTCCCAAGCGTTTAGTGAAGCAACAAGGGGCTTCCTCCCCTTGAAACGCCAAGTAAAGGATTAAAGTTACTCCCACTGTTACAGCATGCAGTGTTTAAAGTGTGCATACTTGGCGAGCTATTGTCGAGTGGTTCAGTGCAACGCGGTGAAGCCGGCTCCGTTGCTCTCGCTCGTCTTGCAGCCTGGGTTTGGAGAGGACGACGAGCTGGGGAGGGCCAAGGCGGGGTCGGGGCTACGCAGAGCTGCTCGCCTGCTGCGCCTAGGGTGAGCCTTAGAGGGCCGAGGGGTGACGCCCAGCGAGGGGACAGCGCGGCGCGACGGAAGTGGCTCTCGACAGAGCTCCGCTGGGGGGGCCGAGGCGTGCGGGAGGGCCGGAGGAGCGCGTGGTTTTCCCGGAGGACACGGGCTGGGGAGGAGAGGAGAGCGGGAGGCAGACTCCAGGAGTCCCTTGGTTCCCTGGGTGCACTGAGGGAAAGGAGGGGGGTGGGGGTTGACACAGGTGGGGGTCAGGCTGGTCAGCAGGGGAGGACATTATCTGTGAAGACTAGGTAAGGAGCAGTGGAGATACATACTCTAGAGCAGTCATTATAGAGCTGTATGCATGGACCTGGTGGTTTGATGGAAATACAAAAATAAGCT
>JAODVN010038462.1:0-10678 GCA_025434125.1 Chologaster cornuta
ATTTGGTAATATGTGAGTGTATAGGGGTGTGAGGTTATAATAGCTTCTCTCATGTGTCGTTTAAAGAATGAAATGTCTCAGGTGATCAATTAGTCTGGGGAACAAATAGTGGGCTTCATTTAGTCTTATAGAAAGGTGCTGTGATATGAAGATAGTACATTGCATAATTCATTAGTATATGGCTTATCTTTATTATTAACTCTAATTAATATAGCTCATAAGGTCCAGCCAGCCATTCCAATCCACCACTTGCTACTGTATAACATCATAAGGTTAACACTGTGGTACAAACTACCGAGAGTAGTATAATCAATGAATAAGTATGCTAATCATACACCCTCTAAAATACCTCAGCATGTTGTGCGTATCTTCAATGCTTATCTTATTCTCTCCAACAGGTTGAGCTCTCACTACAAGTGGCCGATGAGGATGGTAGCTAATTTATCCCATCAGACGCATGACAAATTGAGGGGGTAAAATATTTATATGGGAACAGCATGAGGGCAAACGAACAGAGTAATTGGATGGAGATGGCGCAGGGAAAAGTGGGCTGCCAGCTCTACATAGACATGTCATGACACAGCCATTGCGTGAGATAAATTGGAGAACCAGAGAAAGGTCATATGTCAAGTGATATTAAGAAAATTCAGTGCTGTCAAAAATCTTAGCGAATACATTATTATCTTTTCCACTGTAGTCTGGTGAAAAATCATGACACAAACTCAGATATTAGAAAACCACCATCAGACACCACTGGAGAGAATGTTCTCACAGATAGCATTTCAACTGGGTTTAGTAAGTTACGGGATACTCGACTTGACTTGTGTTAAACTTAACTTGTGTTACTTAAAAAGGACAGGCTCCTCCCACTCTTGGCATTGCCCACAAAGCTCCAATGCTGAACCACTCAATATACAGTATCTTCTTCCAATTTTTCTTTAATCAAGGGCAATGTACACTGTGTACAATACTGTACATGTGTTTAACACAGAGCTGAGCTGATTGGTGAACAAGCTTATAATAGCAGGCCATCAGGTAACTTCAAGAGTGATTATTATTTATCATTCTTTTTTATACTAATGTCCGTAGTGGCAATTAAGAGCATTGCTGACAGGGTAATTACCTAGGAGACACTGCAATGACAATGTCCAATTGAGAGTTAAAAGCACAATGCAGTAAAACCCCAGCATCAACAACAACAATGGCTGCCTAGCTAGCACAACTCCATAAACAAGGAGTAGGAACTGACTCCTATAATTCTAACCCTGTTCTTTTATAGACCCTATCTATTTATTCTATTTTTAAGGAGGCAGTTCCTTCCTCTTAAAAATAAATATCCTCATAACATTCCTATCATTTTTTTCCTGTATTCCGTCCCTACAGTATGTTATTCATTTGCACATTTTCCCTCTATTCTCATTCATATACTTCAATTTTTTTACTAATTGTTCCATTTTTTTCTCCACATCTGTCCTTTTCTGCTTGCCATCAAAACGTATCATCTTTCTTTCATCCTTTGCCTTTGGCCACTGGGAAGGGCTCTGTGCGTGGAGATATGCAGATTTGTTGTTGCGCTGCTGTGACAACGTTAGCACAGAATGTGATCAAACATTGACATAGAAGCATAGCGGCAAATGGACAGACACCGAGGAGGAGGACCGTGGGGTGAAACATCAATGGAGTTCGCTGTGCACATTCTTCTTTCATTGCCAAGGATATAGTTACCGGGCTCGACCAGTTGCAGTCCTCGCAAGGGGTTGGCTGACAAGAGAAAGTAGATGGAGAAAGCAGGAGGACAAGGGGTGAAAGAGTCAGAATTAAGGGGTGAATAAATAATATATACCATGAAAGGGAAAGCGCAAGCAAAATGAATGAGGGATAAACCCAGGAAATAATCTTAAATTTAGTGAATGTGCTGAACTGAGACTAATTGCTGACAAAATAACTCAGTGAAGCTATGGCTGATGCTGCATGTGCGCAAGTTCCTGCTCAGACTGGAGCGGGCACAGACATGGGCAGAAACGGTGGCTTTATAAACAGAAAACCAAGTCCTTGTAAGTATTCATCTTGTGCACTGCATGGTTTCATCAGTGACGGAGTGGCCCGCTATATGTTTGTACCCATGTACCATGTTTACACAGTCTTCATACAGTATGTTAACCTGACACGCCAGATATATGGTCAATTATACACATCCTTCTGAGGAGCTTTAAAAGAGCAGGCACTTTCAAAAAAATACTTTGCAGGTGATTGGAAAAACCTGTGAACTAGCAGAGCCTGTTGCACACCACACAAGCAGTAGAAAAGTCGGGAGAAGCGTGAAAACATATTTTACATCGGGAAAAGCAGGGTTCTTTGTTCTTCTAATCGAAAAAAAAGGGAAATCTACGTTAACCACTGTAGGACCAGCCATTGTTGTTTTCGAGTTGCTTTCAAGTGGCCCTCGTCACCTAAAACACGCCCGTAACTATTAGAATGACATTGATTCTGCAGGTTTACAGAAGCACAATGATTTCCAAGATCTCCGGACTGATTGAGTTTGTGGTGAAACTTGCGAGATCAGGATTGCTTTGGCTATCATTATACTACAACACATTTGAAAATCACCAATTATTAACTGTGTCTACTCTGGGCTTTCTTTCTTCTGCTTTTCATTTACATGGACGTAGATTTTGTTTGAACAATGGGGGGGAAATAAACCGAAGGGTCTGGGGGTCCTTCCCCTGAACATTTGAGTATAAAACACTTTTTATTTATTGCATTTTGGTGAATTACTACGGAACAATGTGTGCCTTTTCTGCATCAATGTATGGGTAGAAATGTCTATTTAATGGACAACATTAAACATTAAACCTATTCTAGATTATGGCTACACTGTCTAGCGGTTTATTATAAACATGTTTTTAATGGGCGGGACAAATGGACTGGTTCTAAACATTTAGAGGGACACAATCCCTCGATCCCCCTTGAAATCTACGGCTATGTTTAATTATACTGTAAGTGCCTTACAATTGCTCTGTTGTGTGGGAGCTTTCATTCTGCTTTAGTGTGTGTGTGTGCCCAAGTCTTTCCTTGCCATCCACTTCATCGATGCCGCTAGAATGTTCTGGAGCTACAAGATGTTCTCTAATATACGGCTGTCTCCGTAAAGCAGTACTACACCTCATCACGCTCTGAATAAACCAGCAGCGGCCGTACACGGGCAGTTGTGCATCACGCAGCGTCCTCACTACCAACTGTCTCTATTCGCTACCGTTCTGCCTCTCCTCAACGCTCCCCCGCCCCCCTTCCTTTCCTTCCCCAGTGTCCTGGTCCTCATTAGAGAGCCTTTCATGGTCAGAGCCAGTAAAACTTCAATAGGAAGCGGTCTGAAGAAAGTGCGGTGGTGCTAAGGCTTTACTCAGCGTTAATTACACCATCTCCATGCCAGACAGTGGAGGCCAATCAACCCCCACTTCCCACATAGGCACCACCGACCTATGGCCACATGTGGGACACTTGCCCTCAGACATATAAACTAACACATGCCCAGACACACACACACACACACACACACACACAGCCATGGACTCAAATGTATAGGTTACATGTGGACACATGTACACATACACAGGACATAAAGTCACAGATGCCAAAACCATTTTATTGGCTCGTGCACACAAAACGTGCAGGCCTAAATGGTCAAACACACACACGCACACGCATACACTGAGACCACTTAGCCTTGTAAACGCTCTAGGCCACATGTGTAAATAACCCTGTCCAGACGATTCTTCACAGTGAAGAAAAGAATAAGAAAGAAATTTGAATATAGAGACTTTGGTTACTGTGTTCCTCAATTCTTCTAGTTCCTATAGCTAGTCAATGCTAGCTATAGGAACCCATTTTGCCTTTGTAATCATCTGTTGGCAGCTAGTAAGCTTGGACCTGCAATTAATGTTGACTCATGGACCGCTTCTGAGCTGAAATACTGGCCAGCGAGAGCAGCCATTTGTCAGTATGTGATACGTGACTGTCACGTCCTCTATGTTTGGACTGACTCAAGTCACGAGGGCCAGCCTAATTATAGAGTAACATTGCCTAATGTATTCATGAACGTCTGCCCATGCCTTCTGAAATAGAATGATGAGCTGGCGAAGACTGTTCGTGCCACACATATCTCCTCCTTTCTTCTGTTCATTTTTTCCCCTCTCACTCTGTCTGGTAGTCCGTCTGTCTGTTTGTCTGTCTGATGGCGAACCATCGCAGGCCATTCCATGTTTCCTCTGCCGTGATGTGTGGTGGCATCTCTGTCCCCAGGCCGTAACCCACAGGAGTAAAGCTGTCCCATCAACTTGATTCCATTTCACACGCTGAGATGATGAAACAAACCATATTACTGTAGATACATATACATAACCACTGTTCCTGTGGTTTATCAAAATAACAGTGGATGTGAAGCAATTTAAAACTGTTGTTGCATTAAAACCTTGCGCCAGTAATTTGGGTAATATTTAAATTAACACGCTGTTGATCCCTGAGGGGAATAATGCTGGAAGTGGAAATTACATATATGCATCTACGGGGTGCATCTTAGGTGTGTGCTAACGAACAAAGTGAAAACTCAGTGAGAGGTATTGATAGGCTATAACAAATATGTTAGTCAATCATTGGAATATGTGTTTTACTACGGTATAGCTTCAGAGAGGGCTGCTGTTTTGCAGGGATGAGTTTTATTGTTCAGTTAATGGAAGGTGAAGTTGAGAGGAGACAGCCGTCATAAAGCACTTAAAGGAACACTAACGTCATGTAAAATACAAGTAGAGCATTAGGACAGAAGCAGGAATACTGAGATGCTTAACAATTACCTACCCACGGGCATTTTACCCAGAGACAGCATCAGCAGGAGACACCAGAGATGATATGATGACAGAGTAGACCAAAAGTGTTGATTGTGTGCGTGCGTGTGATGTGCATTTGTGTTTATGTGTTTTGCTATCATGACTAAATGACAGCTATTGAAGGAGATGACAAATTTGAAAACTTATTTCAGAATAATGGTGATTATACAGTTGATTTCTCGAGTGCCTCCCCATACCCTCAAGTGTAGTGTATAGTGTGAAAGGGCATATACATTCCACTAGTGCTATGAATCAAAACACTGTACACAGAAAGATAATGCAACCATACAGCAGCTGACAGGTACACCTTAAAAGGCAGCCGCACAGCAAGTTGTAACATGCTGTCTATTTAATTGCCCCTCATGGAGTGATAGCTAACACAGCACACACACCTTGCTGTTTGCTAAAGTCCCACCTGTGACATCTGTTGAGTAGTCACACTCATTTTACTTATACATTAACCAGCTACAGGCTAAACGCATAGGAAACAAACCTAACCTATGTAGGTTTGTTTATTTGTTGATTTAGTCTTAAGTTATAGGCCTATTCCCCGAGGTGAAATAAAATGAAACACAAGTAGGAAAGCATCGATTTTCCTGCAGTGTCCCTCTCCATCTATTCTCCCTTTAACCCCCACCCCCCCACCCTGCTTCTATCTCTTTCTCTCCGCCTCCTCCCATTTCACCAAGTGGCAGGGCAGGCACAAGGCACAACGTCTTCCGTAAACCTGAACAAGCTGCGGTAACAATCTGTACGCACTCGCAAATCCCACGGGCTGTCATTACCGGTATGCATGCGGCGCAACCTGAAAGACTATCCCGGCTACACGGCTTCACTTCTACTATTCTCTGCATGAGTTTTGATTCGGTTATTTCACTTACATGTTAAATCCAACACTTTGCTTTATTCCTTACCCCCAGGCAAACCAGTTCATTCTATAAATATCACCGTGACAGTGGTTGGATTGACATCGGCAGAGATTCCGGTTATTCGGTTATTTGGAACACAAGTATATTGGTGGTTAGGCTACTGAAAGAAACTGCAACTCTGCTGCTGCTGCTGCTGCTGATTGAAAAGTCGCTCTGGTTCCGTGAAGCAGTGCGCAGAGACTCTCCCCACCACAGGAACAACAGAAGCAAGGAGACCCGAGTGGGATCATTCAGCCGGTCTAGACTTTTTTTTTTTTTTGCGCACAGCTTCTAGCGGGTAACGGGACTGGTGACTTCTGTCGTAAACGGATCACTTCGCCTCGCGTTCGGATTTGCACTTGGCGGAGTAGGCTACAATCTCCGCAGCATCTGTTTAGGATGGAATTCCTCATTACAGCGGCTTTCGTGTTGAGCTGTCTAACGGCACCGGTTCATGGGGACAAAGGGGCCAGCAAAGCACGCACTTGTTTGGATTTCAGACACTTTTACAACGGAAAAGGATTTCCTCTGGACGGCGTCCCTCAGTCTGAAATATCAGGTACAATTAAGTTTAAACAGACTCAGTATGTCATAGCATTACCATATTGTGCGTAGTAGATCATGGAGCCTACATGTTTGCACCTGCACAGCCTGTTGGTTAAGGTTGTATACGAATAAAATATGATGCGCTACCCAAATATATCAACATGGACAAACTTGTCAGAGAGTTGGCAAATGCATGGCTGGATCTCTTGCACTTAATTTCTAGATGTGTTGTTCAATATATTGTTACAGCTATCTTTAATGAGGAAACGATAATTTCATGGGAAAGCCACAAAGTAAGATAGTTATTAGTCTATCTGATCTGACATGATGAAACAATCGTCCTCCCTTTTCCCTAAGTCATCACCAGGCTAAATATGTCCTTCCTGGATTTTAGGGCAATTTACAAGTCTTCTTATACTTACTCATTGGGAATTGACCACATGTCATAACCACACAAATAAGATGCTGTGCTGTGTGATGGTGATGTCAGGGGACTCTTTTCATAGACACGGTCACAAGTCACCCTTCAGTTCAGATGATTACAGTGCTTTGCCTCAAATTCCTGTCCATGAGTGTGTGCACACACAAACACACACTTTCAGCTGACTTCAGTTCATACTTCTACAAGTGGGTTATACAATTACAATGGTGCATGCATGAAGAGAGAAGAGCATGCCCACAAATAGTACAACTGCTTTCCTGGTTCAAATGCAAGAAAGAAACAAGGGTAAATGGCACACTTGATACTGTTACAGTAAATAAGTGTACATTACTTTAAATCTGAGAACGCTACTACTAAGTTCAAAAGCTTGTCAATATCAGTTAACGTGAACCATAACTCTTAAGCTAAGATAATGTGTATGTAAAATATTTAATCTGCAGTTCCAAGTCAGAGGAAAGTATCCTTAACCAAAGAATATCCCTAGGGGGTTGTTTTCTGAGTTTTAAGGGTTTATCTCTTTCTATGATTCTCAAATCCATTCTTTGTAGAATGTGGCTTTGATGTAACAGAATGCTGTGCTACACTACCAGCCTATATGATAGCCTGCACACTATAGCTCTACAAGGTTAGCATGTGGCCCCACCATCATCTGTATGGAGATCGGTATGAGTACACATGCTAGTAGCAGCCTATATGCTGTGCGTCAAAGTCCAGATACATACCGTAGTATTGTAGGCACCATCTCGGTGACAGAGCCTTGTAAAATATAGAAAACTGCAATATTTGTATCAAATACTTAATTTTTGTTTGTTGGGTTGAAAGGTTTTTTTCAACCTTTGTTGCATAATATTGATAACCGCAGACAGCGTGAAGCAATATACTGTCATTAACCAGAAAACCGTTTCCTTTTGCATCAATACTTCACAATATGCCATAATAACTATGCATGAGCAAAAGTGATGTCTTGATACAAAGGCATAAATCCTTCCTAGTAACTACACTAATATGAAATTGCTGTGATTGTAGTATGCGAGGGTGGGGCAGTAATGTGATGAAAATGTTACCTCTGCCACTGTGCTGTACATCAAAAACTAGAGCATGCCTAAGTGGTAATGGGACACTCTTAATCACATTGATTGACCATACTGAATAAATCAACTAGCAGAATTACAGTAGCATTGATGCTTTGTTCCTTTTGTGGAACGCATTTGTTCTGAATATATCTAATCTATACGGTGTTGAGGAGCAAATCTGTCGTTGATGACAGCGCCAATTCCTCTGGTTCCAGTCAATGTACAGAGAGTGAATATGCCCCAGGTCAACATACACAGGAATGGGTACAACAACAAAACAGACAGACAAGAGAGGGTGGGGAAGACAGACAAATTGTCACAACAGGAGAACGACAGAAATGGCAGAACAAAGAGCAATGGTTGAGTCATTTGAAAGAGAGAGCAGGGCAGAGAGAGAGAGGAAAGAGGAAGGAGGAGAGCATGGCTATGTATATATCCAATATCTCTCTGCATGTCCCCTGTCTCTTGGCTTGGTATAATAAATAACACCTTGTACGCTTCAGCCTGGCATATTAAACTGCTAAGTAAAATATGAAAGCCCTAATTTATGCCTTCAAATTATGAGCCGCCTGAATGTTGATGCCCATCCCTGACATTTGCGGGATGTTTTTCCTACTGCGATGCCAGGGTTTCATCGACCTCACGTACAGTATTAGCTGGGCCCGACTCAAGGTCACCATCACCCTGAATTACCCATGGAGGACACGGGACAAAAAGCTGTGCCGAACTTCAAGAAGGGAAAAAGAATTCACATGTATTTCTATATTAACAATGTTTTATATTATTCTTGAAGATGGCATTCATGACTATGTAGGCTACCTTTAAGGCTACTTGCAGGCACATCAAGTAAATGCCAGACAAAACCATGTGATTTTTGTCTTGCAGACAACTTCTCAAACTATATATGGGTCATCCCTTGACCCATGCCCAAATTGTAAAAGTAAACTAATAATATACCCATGACACATAAACAGAAGTGTATTTGGGCAAAGAAAGCCCTCATCTCCAAAGCTGCTATGGCTTTAAATGTGAGCACTGTTATTTGAGAGATTATTATTATCCAGGATCTTTCTACGCCTTCAAGTATTTATTTTCTTGACATCTAACTGTAACGTTTAAATCATTATATTGATTGCAAGGCATCATCTCCGGTTGACTCAATTCTTCATAGAAAATAGACAGATGAAATGAGGTAATATGGCTTTCATATGGACGAATGTCACATCTTTCAATTGTAATCTGCGTTTAAACCATGTGCTCTTCACTGGATGAAAAGGTGAACACCTTTTTTTGCAGCAGTGATTACTTGACCTTGGGAGCTAATTTTAATGCAGCGGTTAGTGCTTCTGACATAAGTGTCATAACGGTCTTAGTTCTTTGATATGTTTTGTTTGTCTTCGGCTCCTCGACAGTGTTTACCAAAATTGCCGATTGATTTTTGCGCGGCTAATCCATCTCCTCCCTGAACTGCCCTCTCCCTGTCATTACAGCCATGATAACTTAACAATCTATTATTTCAGCCAGTGACATCTTTTATCTCTCTGATAAACTCACAGATAGAGAGTTGCCAACCACTGAGCGACAGGGCAGATAGCTCTACCTAGCTAGCAGGCACACACTGGAGACGGTGCAGAGATTAGCCTTCTCATGCTGCTGGAGATTGCCGACTGCTGGCATGTGTGTACGTCGCCCTACTCCGTCATCCCCCAAGACCAGTGTTTTGGTAATGATACAGTTGGTTTGAAGCTACATGCCTCCCTGCCAGGCCTGCCAGGAATGTGCTTTTGAGTACAGACCAACTTGTGGCTGGAAACATATGGGCTCATCACTACGGTGGCCGACAGCTATCAAAAAAGAAAAAAGACATGGGAACACTTTTAGCTAAGTGGTGATTTATTGTGTGTGTGTGTGTGTGTGTGGCCGATGCATGTCTTCTTGTGCTCATAGCAACTATGTTTTTTAGTTGTACTGTACAATACCTTGTGTGTGTGTGTGTGTGTGTGTTTGTGTGTGTGTGTGTTGCAGTGTGTACGCGTGCACTGAAGGATGTCTCGCTGGACATCTCTGGGATCTCTGTGACTGAGGCTAATAATAAAATAATGTCTGCTATGTGTCTGCTGCCCTCTACAGCACTCTCCAGCCAAAGGTTAAATGCGGACAAGAGACCACTGGCAGAAAATAACACTGCCAGCAGGATCAAGGCTCCATTGCCTGCTACAATACAGCAGACGGTATCCCATAAAATGCAATATCTACAGTAGCCTTAAAATACGGGATACTTACATTTTTTCTTTCATTCAAATTAATTGGATACCAGTCAGCCAACCATGTACTGGCACGCCCTGCTCATTGTTAAACTGTAAAAAAAATAAAAAGAAGCTGACCTTTCGTTTGTGTAGAACCTAATAGCGTGAATAAGCAAACCAAGTTTGATTTGGAAAAAAAGAAAATGTAAATTGTATGATCTCATTGACATCAGTCTTTTGGCTCCCGTTAGTTATGACCATTCCCATTGGCTTGCTGCTATGTGAATAGGGGTCATTTCTTTATTTATTGGGAAATAAAATGCTTGTTTAAAGGCCTCATGCATCTGTTGATTACCCTGCACATGCACAGATAAAAGCAACAGTTATTCCTACCTTACCGTAAACAGGTTCATAATTTGCCTTTTGAATGCCAATAGAGCAGAGCCCGTGTGTGTGTGTGTGTGTGTGTGTGTGTGTGTGTGTGTGTGTGTGTATTTGTGGGTGTCTATATGTGCATTTGCCTAACAACTGAATGCACTGGAGTAGTTAAAATGCTGAAGTCAGTAAGAAGCTTCTAAAGCAT
>JAODVN010038571.1:0-10676 GCA_025434125.1 Chologaster cornuta
AAGTTCTATTTATACACATTTCTGAATAGGGCAAAGTTCTATTTATGAAGCAATGCACATCATAGGCATATGTATATATGTTCACGTTCAGTTAGGTAAGCACATTGGTCTCCCCACTCCTCCACATTTTCAGTATTATTCAGTATTATTCCACTATTCAGTTATCTAAATAGGCATATGCTGCCCAACAGACACGTTTGGTATACATATTTTCACGTGACGTCGATGCTTCACATTAGCCTGAATTAAATTCGTGTTTTTTGAGCAAGGGCAGGGTATAAATAATTTTTGCAAAGTGTGTAATCGAATCCTTTTTTTGTTATTTGTTTGCAATTTTCCCAAAATGACATGGTCTAATTGTGAGATACGGTGTCAATTGTGTGACTATCTTTTTACCGCAATGGTATCGACGTGCAGCACAATCGGCAACGCAGACTCACTTGGTGACAGTCATGGGACGGAAAAGCCCTGTCCTGCTTGAGGCCTGACTATATGACACCGCGTCGTGTTACTGCTGAGTAGCCTATACGTCGCCGATACATGGTTCGGCTGCGACTGTCCGCTAGGCACAAGTTTAAAATATTCAGAGCTGGTGTCCGTCCAAATGCGTGTGTCCGTGAAGGACTGTTCTCACGATGATAGCCTGCGGTAAATATCGCATGCAACGAGCAAATCGTTGTGGACTTTCATAGCACATTTGCCTTAACATGCGTTTTATTCAGGGGAATCTAAGGCCTTCGTAGAGGAAATAGCTTTTTAATTTATGTCCATTTGTATTTTACCGAACTACGGAAAGACGACCTCCCAAGGAGGAGTATTTCATCTCTGTTTATTATAGGCGACACTTATAGGCAGTGGACGAGAAGAGGAAACATGTTCGAGGCAAGAGGAGTTCCGTTTATTCTGCTGGACATAGTATGTCTAATTCTAGGTATGTATTCAAGAACGGCTGCTAGGGTTTTTTCTAAATTCTGGGATTAATGTAACCTAGTAGGAGACTGGCGTGTGACATTTGACAATTTTCACTAACGTTATATATTTGTTATTGATGTAGGCCTATGTTATTTACTTAAGTGTTAATAGTAACGGAGGGTGTATACAATTTTATTATATCCAAAAGGAATTCCTACTTTGTTATAAGTATTAACAGGTCACAATATGTCTAGCACCTCTTTTAATATGTTACAATAACTGTATCCTATACATGCAGCAAACCACGATTTTAATTCTATTTTTAGGGCTATATATATATATATATATATTGTGCTCTTCTCCAGAACAATTTTGTAAATACTGGTTTCCATCCAACATGACATGGATGCACGCCCTTCTCAGAAACCATTAGGCTTTGTACTGTTATACATATTGTTACAAGCAGGCCTTTCCACTACTAAATATTTATTATAGTGCCATGTTGCTATACTTTTCCTATAGAGGTAATATCAAGGCATGCAGTCTAATGCCATGAACAGCATGGATTGTTCTGTCATTCATAAACGTATCATGTGTTGCATATTGGATTTCTACACCCTGGGCCCGTGCATTTTCCCTTTTGCACCACAGACAAAGGCGTTGTCGCTGCGGCTTTGCTATATGAGGCAGATTAAATGTAATTAGCATTGATGGATATCCACCGTGACTCATATACAAGCAGCATTTTCTTGCACAGAGGATCACCTTGTGTTCTTCCATGTCACAATTGTGGATGTGAAGTCTGGATCCAGCCGGGATCCATCTAGGATTCAGCTCCATACTGTTTATTCCCGATTGTCTGATTGTTGTTTCACCTGTAATGTTTCTATTTAAGCTCCTCTTTTGATCCCGTCAGTGGTTCATGGCCTGTAAATGTGCTGAAACAGCATGTTTGGAGCAGAGCCAAGAGCAACATACTACAGGTTTACTAAACAATGTAGTCAGGTGAAACCTCACACAGGTGACTCAGACAATCAAGCTGGGTAAACACAAACATATGGAGCTAGAGCCCAGCTGGTGGACTCGTGACTCCACTGCTATAGCCAATAGCAATGTACTCATTAGCTCATTACTTAATTGGCCAGCAGGTCTACATAGAATAATACAATGTACTCTGTATAATGTACATTGTATAGATATAAGATGTGACATTGTGGTGCAGCTGACAGCTGAGTTAATAGGGTGTGTACTTCTAATGCAACCAGATACATGTAGGCCGTTCTTATTCACAGTGTGGCTTGAACATCTGTTTTAGGTTTTCCACACAGAACAACTGTATGTTATTGTTGTGATTTGCCCACAAATGGTTTGGTTGTCATTACAATCATTTATCAGGCAACCAGAAACAAAAACATTGTCTTTTCTAACTATGCACTGAAGAGAGCAGGGCAAATCACAGTTGCTTGTTGGGTCCCACAGTAATTAGGGGCCAGCATCAACCAGTGTATGTTATGGCATTCTCAGCTGTTGGAAGCACTCAGCTAAAGATGGTACACACGGAACAGCCGTCTGTATGGGAATAGGTGTGCCAGACCACATTAATAGATAGTTCAGAGGTAAGAAGCTATTATTATGGTATCTGGTGTCTGACAATGTGTGTGTAGATGCACGCTCATCTTAATAAATGGTGAACATATTTAATGTCATAAATCATTAAATGAGAATACACATACATTGAATTTCTTTGACAAATTATATTCCAAAAAATTCTAAAACATGGACTTTATATATATATATATATATATATATATATATACAGCAAAGTTCTAAGTGCCCAAAAGTGTTTGCAATATTGGTAGGGAGAACCCTAGATATTATACATATTGAAGTATGAATATGTTTACAAACTGTACAAACTAGGTTTACCATCTACTCACATTATATTTACTCCTCTACGTGATTGACATCTCATATTCGCAAGAATGTGCTGAATATTTTTAAATTTTGAAGGATCTAGGTTGTTGAAAAGTTTGTTTGTGTTTTTTTTTTCATTTTTAATTATATGTGTAATAAAAGAAAAATCACAGTTATAAGTTTGATTGGCTTATTTTTATGGAAACAAGCAGCCATCATGGTTATTTCAAGGACACTCATAAATTCCTGACTGAATTCTCTATTTTTACAATTTGGGGATAAAATAAAAAGTCTGGAATTGGCGATGTTTTAAAGAAAACAATGTATTTGGGAGTCCTGAGCCATGTTCTGTTTTATATCTCACACATGCCTTAACCTGATGTAATTAAGTGAGGAGAAAAGGTCAAGATAAGCCTAAAAGTATCTCCAATGGTTTCCATGTTATTTGTTGTCTGTGGTCAGGTCATGTGTTAGTGTGTATGTACTTATGGATGAGATACCTTGTGGCTCCAGAGAGAGCATGGTCTTGCCATACTTTCCATAGTGATAACAAAGGGCCAAATCAGCTATATAGCCGGGGAAGTTACAGCAGAATTGAACTCAGACTTTCATTGGCACATTAAATGTTTTTTAGGTGGGGGGGGTTTAAGTGTGAGGAAATTGTCTCAACTTTTAAAACTGTACAACTATGCTTTTAGTTATTTAAATATAACGCCAGAGTGAAATCTGTCCAAGCCAGGATTGAACCCCTCTCTACAGCGCAAAAGAGAACCACATTACAAGGTCATCACCAGAAAGTTATCATAGAAAGCACCATCGCATGTATTGAAGTATTTGAGAAAAGGATTTACCTAATGTATGGCTGCAGCGCAACTGTCTAGACATTGTTACACATGACTACTAGACTACTACTGGTCAACATGCCAACATGATCACTGGTCAACAACACACGCCATTATATTTCTCCCTATTTTAAACATCATATTCCTTCTCATCCATTCTCAAATCTCAAATATGTTTTAATCTCAAAAGTGTGTGTGTGTGTGTGTGTGTGTGTGTGGGGGGGGGGGGGGGGGGTTGTTTTTTAGCAAACTAGGGGGGATATGTCCCTTCCCCAAGCCTCCCCCCGCGCCCCTGCAGACTTTAGACTGTCAAAGCAGGTTAGCAGTATCAGTTGTCCTTACACTGTTTTCTCTATAGGCATCCCTTTGCTGCTGGGCTGTGAACATGGTGCCTTTCAAGATGAGGTGTTGTGATTCACTTCAGGGCAATGAGTGTAAACAGTGCAAAAATAGCTATTTCTGTCATGGAGGCTGCCTTCACTGAGCTCTGTGCCACCTCTGGAATGTGTCTCTGAGGCAAACAAAAAAGAAGAAAACATGAAAAAAAACAGAGTTGTGTGTCATTGAACATTTTGAAATAGCTTTCAAATGTAGCAAATTTAGTATAGTGTTAGTTGAGGCAGGCCACGAAGTCAAACCTGGCCATGCATAATCTCAATCGTAAAATAATCGCAACCAGATTATTGCTCAGTTGAACAAAGATAAGCATGCAAAGGCCATACTCATTCAGTGGGCTTTTTTTAACGTCCTTAGTTTTCCTTTACCCATTCTTGGTGCTTCCTCTGCAAGTATTTATGTAGGCCACCTCCTCCAATCATGCTGTGTCTGACTTAGTCAACGTCACGGTGTTGCTATTGATGCATGCTCTGCTCTGAACCCTGTGGGGGGTCACTTGCAGCTCTCAGCCCTAAGAACAGAGCCACACTGCCAAATATCTGCAAATGTAAATACATCTCCTCTTTGACTGTTGGTCCTGACTGAACTGTGTATTTCCATTGATGTGTTTTTGCAGTAGTTAAGAGACAGGAACTGGCTTGATTGTGCCCATTATCAATGTGTCCATGTTGCTTTTGATCTCTGACCTCTTCCTGTTGTAATCCCTCCCGCTCTCTTGCTCTACAGGCGGCCTGCCACTAGCAGCCTTTAACCTGGGTAAGGTCCGTCCCTACAAGAGGGGCTTTTTCTGTAATGACGACAGCATCAACTACCCTTTCCACATGGGCACGGTCTCCTCCACGGTGTTGTACACTGTTGGCTTCACCCTGCCCATTTGCTCTGTAAGTAGAGAGGAGTAGTAGGCCAAGAGATGTAGTAGTGTTAAAGGAACACTCAGCCATTGTTTCCCCATGGCAGTAAGCGCATTTCAGTTATAGCCATCGAGATAAATAAAGTTTTCTATCTATCTACTGTATGCACTGAAGTTTTTTTTGAAAGAGCTAGTTCTTTTTCTTATTCTGGGATGTGTTCAGTATGGACACCCTATTGTTTGAACCCTCAGACGCTCATTTGGTTTGTGCGAGTGAACAACTGTTATTCATTAGTGGCCTGAAATCAAAGATGTTTGTTTTGGCAATGTAGTGCCGTTGTCCTGAGTTGGCCTTTCCAAGCACGTGGTTTCTATTGGGGTCTTGCATTACCGGCAATGTCCACTGGGGTCTGCGCTCTAATACATGTGAGATGAATCGAGCTAGAGGCAAAGGAGGATGTCCACTTAGAGAAGGTTACATACAGTAAAACAGAACAATCCTTTATATCCACAACAATATACAGTATTTTCCAGTGTGTATTTTTGTTCATCACAAGGTCACACCAAGACCTTCTGTTTTGCCACATTTTGTTTTGATAGAAATGCAGGTTTATACATTTGAGACACTTTTAAAACACATGAACACACTTTTGACTAGATTTTGACAAGACACTGTACCCATCCTTATATTGTTTAGAAGCCTTTGAGCTTTGTTGATAATTCACATAAGAACACCAAAACCTTCTATTATGTTAACCCTGGCTATGCAAAGATTAAGATGAATGCTATTCCAACATCTTTTCCCAGGGAAGAAATGCTGAATAATAAACTAGGTTTCAGGCCTCCTAGCTTTGCAAAACTTGAAAGCTGAACAAAGCAGTGATGTTGGTAATTAGTGCAACAGACACTCTGGCTGTACACACTTTTCCTCTGTGCCTTAAAATAGCTGGAATCTCCTGGAACACTGTGATTATGTTAACTTGAGTCATGTGTGTGTGTGTGTGTGTGCGCGTGTGAGAGAGAGACTTTGTGTCACCCATATTTTGGGGACATTGGACGGTTCACGTGAGGGTGTCTGCATGGTATCTGCTCCTACTCTCTGACAGTGTTGGCACCACATGGGTTGCTCAAGGCTTCGGAAGCGACACATTACCCAGATACAAAAACATCTGACACAATGACTCGAGATGGAGCAACACAGAATTTATGTTTGGTCTGAGTAGGACCAATACCACTATTTGGGGCAGTGGATGTCATTTGTTGGTGCTTAGATTTCCTTCCTTCTCTAAGAGAACACTTATTAACGTGACTGTTACTATGCCGATACTAATCAGCCAATAACTAAGCATTTCTGATATTCGGGAAACTGCACAGCAATATTCGTGCCAACATTTCATCTTTGTCTTCACCTCTCTGTTGCCATACGATTTTAGGTTTCCAAAAGCCTTTCCTCAAGTGGAACAGAATACGCAAACCTTCCAGAGCTTTCTGCCCTCTCTTACAGGACACAGGCCTTTGAGTGGTGGTCCGGTGCGGTGCTTTTTTAACCTGTGTTTCCTGTTTTTCTTTCATTGCCTCTCTGCTAGCTGGACTTCCATTTGCAATACTCACAGGGAAACGGCCAACTTTCCAACGGGGCTTTTTCTGTAATGATGATACGATCAAGTACCCTCTTAAAGAAGACACCATTTCCTATCAGTTGTTAGGGGGCGTTATGATACCCGTCACATTGCTTGCTGTAAGTGCATCCATTTTGTGTTCTGCTAATACCCATCTTCTTTAATCACTCTATATGGCTGTGGTTCTCAAACCATTGGAGCCAACGGATAATTCTTTTCAGTGCATCGTTAAGTACTGACATTAACCAAACCATAAATGTACAGTATATGCACATTTTAATGTTAAAGTTTTGAAAACATATTCCGTGACCCAAAGTTTGCGAACCACTCCTTTATAGCTGTATCTCGTAAAGTTAGAAAACTCATCAATGTTGTTATAGCACCTCCAAACCCCCTATTTTTTGCCAAACATATCGCTGGTGGTACACTGTGCATGAAACTGCATGTGGTTTTATTTTTATTGCCAGCCTATACACTGAATGCTGCTGAAACGTTTTATATATACTAAGTCAACCTGGGTTAGGTGGTTTGTCCAAATCATCGACTAACACAACAATGTTAGATGCTGGCATTCCGCTTCATTAATATGCTATATACATTTATTATTATTATTTATTATATATACAAACTTTATTTTTCATAGACAAAATGCCGTAGTTTTAAATTATGAAATGATGGTAACAATACTAACTTTTGTGTGATTTGGACAAGCCTTTAAGCTGCCATACTTAATTGTACAAAAGGCCTTTCGCTGACAATATACAGCACAGCAGAGACATTGCTGCAATGTGATCGTTGCTTCAGTTCCTAGCCTTAAATAACAAATTTTCAAATGGTGGGCGCAGGGTGTATGTCTGCAAGATAATGTTGCAAGAAGTTTGCCACATGAAGAAAAATGTTTCACAGACACATGCATGCACAGACTCCCATACTCCCGTACACTGATAGGGTTTATTTTTCTAAAGTGGACATCCCCCTTTGACTCAGATATTTGGTTCTTGCAAATTGTCTCTTATATCAGGTGTATTACAATACATGGACAATAGTTATAGGACAGCAATTATCTCATTCGGGGCAATCATCATTTAGAAAATGATAGACCTCGTTTTTAAGCGTGTCATTTTTTCTCTTCTAATATGCTTTTCCGTGGTGTGTGGAAGTTTCAAACCTATACGCAGACTAGTGTTCTTACTTGAGTTAGTACTTGTGCATGCTGTATATGTCAAAGTGTTGCCTGGTGTGCGTACTGTGTTAGTTTAATTTCCTCTCTCTCTGCATTGTCCTGTGCCATGCATCCCTCTACAGATGGTTGTCGGGGAATGCCTTTCAGTTCACCTGAATCGTCTCAAGTCCAAGTCCTCTATAACCAACAGCTACGTCGCGTGTGTTTACAAAGCCGTGGGCACCTTCATTTTTGGTGCTGCCATGAGCCAATCGCTGACCGATATAGCCAAGTATTCCATTGGCCGGCTCAGGCCACACTTCCTGGATGTGTGCAAGCCGGATTGGAGCAACATCAACTGCACAGCGGGTTACATTGAGAATTTTGTCTGTACTGGAGACCCGAAAATGGTCAACGAGGGAAGGTAAAAGCTCTTAAATATCATGTTTTTACTGTATATCATACCTTAACATCATAAGCAAATGGATGAAAACATGTGTGGTTTCACTTAAGTAAAAAAAATGTCACACTGCTGGTGCCATCTCCTTGTTGGGTTTTACCGCAGATCACCTGAAAGTGACCGACACTTGAACAGAGCTCTCGCATGTTGAAATGTGAATTGTATCGACTCAGATCGTTTCCCATGCAATTCATCCCCTCTATCACACGTGGCATGACCTCAAAGTGCAAAGGTCATATTTGTAATGCAAACATCACCATTGTGACAGCGTTGATTATTAAACAATTATGGATTCTGTAGTTACACTCCTTCAGTGCTAGTAAAGCCATGCCAAACGCCTGAAGTCACGTTAAGCCCACAGGAATGCAAAATACTGTCACAATGTGGGTCAGTTGTGCCTTATCAGCTCACAGCAGAGGGAACATGGAGAGAGGGGACAAAGAAAAGATGTATGCCTTCTTCTGATTCAGGCTAAAGCAGCCTGGATAAAGATAGAAACACAGTCAGCTGTGCCATTCACTCTTGTCTTCAGAGATTTGAGCGGATCAGCTCTCCCGATATTCCACTGATTCTGCCAGCAACCCACCAGCAACATGAGTCATTACTGTATTTGTGGCATTATTACTATGAATAGAAATTGTAATTACATATACGGTTAATCTCTCATTCGAATATCACATGCATTGCAAGGTCAGTATAAAAACATGTATGTTGGGCTATGTGGTTTAATTAAGACAGAGAGAACCATTCTATTATGTTTTATTCCATTATGGAAACCCCACACCTTATGTGTAGGGTATCCACATATACACGCATATTGCCAGGGCTGGTCAAATCATCACGGAACATATTGTTAGCACACATCACGCTATTCATTCACTCAAGGTGAACAACAGGAATTACTTTGCTGAAATAATCAATCTTAACTTTATAGTGGGTGTGCCATAAATCAAAGGTTATGAAAATATTCACCTATACTGATGTGGAAATAAGCTAAGGCAATATTATGTATTAAAGAGAGCATACTTTTGTACTTGAATTATTTCATGAAGGTTTCAATCCCTGGGTTTGTTGTGGTCATGGATAATTGCAGCAGGCGCGGTATAGGCCTAACCTGCAGATCAGCTTACTGTAATGCAAGTCCTTAGCTTAGTGTTGGCTTGCTGGAATAAGCAGCAAGCAGAGGACACTGGCCAGTTCAGGCTGCACTTATGTATTCACCAGTAATATTTCATGGTTGCTTTAACTGAGGATAAGTGGTCTACTACAGTGCACTAAAAGCTGTAAGATCATTATTACTGCTGGTACTATTATGGTCATTGTTAAAAATCCATATGAATGACTGGAGATTGTTGATATTTGCTGACTCCATTTACAGTCTGGGCGTGATTCAGCAATATTTCTCCTAAGTGAACGAGGACCACACAGTATAGGCCATCATTAGAGACACATTAACGTTGGCATGGATACAAACCTGTGTGTTTGGCAAACAGGAAGGAACCATAAATACAGCTGGCTATTTCTGCTGAAGCCTCTCGACCTAAATCTCAGAACAGTCAGTTGAACCAGACATACACACTCTTCCGATCAGCTCGGCCACAAGTGTAGTAGTCTAGCATCATAATCTATACAAATGAATACATGCATGCGTTGTTGCAGCGGTGTGTAACCGTGTTATGTAGCCTTTGTGCATTATGTCTACATAATAGCAGGGCGCGGCTGTGGCATTGATACTGCCGTGCTTCAGGGTTGTTTCACTCCACTCATTCTGACTTGTGTTCATTGCAGGTTGTCCTTCTACTCTGGCCACTCGTCTTTTTCCATGTACTGCATGCTGTTCCTGGCCGTACGTATTCCTACAATATATTAGCACACATTAACTAGCAAATAATGCTCAGTGACCATGTTAGAGGTCAGATAATGAAATGATGGATCATTAGCTGATCATTTTGGAGATTATTATTCATCATTATTGCATAAACCCTATGCAGGATGGCTATTTTGCATATATCTTTTTGACAAGGGTATTGCTATCTATCTTCTAAATCTATTAGTAGGCTAAATATGCGTGTTAATGATGCATGCTAGTGCAGACCTCATCCTGTGTATACATAGAGCCAAGCCTGAATGCAGGGCTGCCATTACGCACCAGACCTCTGACTCAGTGGATACAGATATACTGTATATACATAAACAGTAGCGACAGAGACAGTCTTGGCAGCGAGGTGTTTCCCTTGCACAGGGTAAAGGTTAAGCACAAGGGAACAGTAGCATGAATGAGGCTTTACAACGGAGGACAAAGGCAGCCAGCTAGTTGGTTGTTGACCCTGTAACTTTGAGGAGTAAATGGCGGACTATATTTAGCAGTTTGTCCCGACTTTAAAAGGTAGACACACCCTGGTTACATAGCACCAAAAGAATAACAGGATATTCGACTTTTGTGTTGAATTTCAAATATGTTACAAGGAAATGGCCCGCATTACGATGTTACTCACAGAAGCGACACTACCGCCTATGGCCC